>LTDI01000084.1:0-266887 GCA_001654545.1 Fusarium agapanthi | reverse complement strand
TGAACCTCGTTCAAGGTACAGGGTCAAGGCATGAGGGCACATGCTCACAAAAAGACCAGACAGCAGAGAGATGGGATTCTGTCAAACATCAGGATCGGTCAAAAACCGCTGTTGGGAAGAAGAGATCAATAGCTTCCTCAGGGCACCCCAACAACGAGGACGATCAGAATGATTCAGATGGAGACGGTGGTATATCTCGACCATTCAGCAAGAGACGTGTCAAAGACATTAGTTCGAAGTTCGCATGTCCATTTTTCAAACATGACCCCGAAAGATACAAGAATACACGCTCCTGTATGGGGCCGGGGTGGGCAAATGTTCACAGAGTCAAGTAATAATGTCCTTTGAAAGTTGCTTCTAACTGAAACTAATCAAAATCACTTCACAGAGAACACATATTCAGGTCGCACTGCGAACCGCCTTTCAAATGTTTCAGATGTCATTCCGCGTTCAAGACTGAGGACGAATTAAGCGGCCATCAACGACAGATGGTCTCATGTGAAATTTATGCTCCAGAGTCTCAAGATCGACACGGGCTCTCCACAATCAACGCAGACACGGAGAAGCGTTTAAAATCGAGGAAAACAAACAAATCTTTGACAGAAGAGGAAAGGTGGTTCAATATATACCATATCATTTTCCCTGGCCACTCGCCACCCTTGAGCCCTTGTAAGCTACTTATGGCTTATTCTTATTCTTATCGACTGACCACTTGTCCTTAGACCATTCTGAAGCTGAGTGCTTAATCCAGCGATTCTCTCAGTCCATAAGGCCCAGATTTCAAGAAGAGCTCCGTGAAAGACTCGGGAGGGCGATGCTCAATTCAGCAGTAGTTGACGATATAGTCAATGAAGCTATGGCAGCTTTGACGAGTGTCGTTCGGGATAACTACGACAAAGACGGGAAGGACTCTGGGCATCCTAAAGATTTTCTTCGTGACACAACATTTGTCTGTGAGTTTTCAGCAGGGACAACCGTGCCTGAAGGCTCAGAAGTTGTTTCTTCTAACTCCAAGAACCTACCGAATGAGTTGAACTCTTTGCCCCAGTCTATGAATGACACTGTATTGAATCATTCAACCGCGGCTGATTTATGTCACACCGACTGGCTTTCAGCTACCAGTAAACCCCCAAGTGACTCGGGCTCGGGCACCAAGCGTTTGAGTTCTTCTCTGGGGTCTGGCGCCGACAATGAACAAGAAAAGGGTTCTGCCCCTGTTCCTAATCTGAATTCTGAAGACCGGGTGAAAGGAGGAACAGAGGGCCCGAGACGGACGTTATTGAGAGAGCCATTGCTGCCCCCTAGTCCCAATACCGCACAATCATTAGTTCCTGATAGACCATGCAGATGCCCTTATGGTAATTGTCCTCATCATGATCCAGGGGATTCGTCTCACATATACCTCGAAAGCTGCCAGGGGGGTGATCAAGGAAATGATTCCCGGGACCTTTTCACATCACCCACTGGCATGGATATATGGGACGCGTTTGAACAAGAACTCCAGTATCCTTTGAGCCTGTAGGGAGTGTCAGCTTTACCGTGCATCTGACCGACTGAACCAAGGTGGGTGCATTTCTGGCTGAATTGGAGATGTATAATAGTGATGGTCAACGTCCTACAGGAAGGCTAGTGGCAGCCGCAGCAGTGATGCACTCTGCAGGGAGGAACTGCTATTGCTCAAAAGGGAGGCAAATAACTAGTCTGAGATACGCGCAAGAGCTGCTTCAGGGAGAGCTGTATCATACTAGCGTCCTAGAGTCTAGAGCCTGAAGAAAAGATATTAGTTACGGTTTGGTCTGGCTCTGTTAAACTGAAGCCATACTAGGTATACTATTAGTTAATTGTATACAGTATGCTATTAGATTTGGTAAAATATTATGTTTCTTCTAAGTAGGATTTATATAACTATATAATAATTAAGTAATATAAAGAAGTTTTATAAATAGCTAATAAGTTAGGATTTATAAAGATATTAGGATAACTTATGTATTATTATAATACTTAATATTATCTATAAATATATATTAACTACAGGTTTTCTTTCCTAGAGTAATAAAAGTAGTTAAGAATATATTAAATTATCTTGTTCCATAAGACTATATTAGCTATACCTTATATATTACTAAAGAGATATTTTAACTTCTTAGTATCAAATTGTGACGGTTGGGGTTTCCAAACAGGTAAACTAGTCCGTTACTAGGTTTATGTTTGCAGATTGCGTAGGGCGTTTATACTGAGCACGTTGGGCTTGTCATGTCTCTTGATAGTCAATAGTGCGGATAAGGCTTATTGAGGTAAAGAAGTTGTATTGATAGCTGGTGAGCTAAGTTCTATCTAGTGCTAAAGAGTGTGTATATATACTTGTAGTGGCTTACGAAGGGTGAGTCGGGCTCACGGTGAGTCGTGAGTCTGGTCGTGAGTTCTTGAGTCGGGCTCACGGCGAGTCGTGAGTCTAATCGTGAGTCTGACGTATGGGCTCACTGTGGACGTTGTCGATGTGTCGTGAGTCGCTATGTGATTGGAGAAAAATAGGTGGGGTTCACGTGATATAAGCGCCTTCCTGGGTCAGGTCGTAATACAAATTCATATTTATAAATAACATTAAAATACAAAAGCATAAATCTTAAAAAAAGCTTAATAAAATCTTTATTGAAAGTATTTTAAAAGTATCCAAATACTAAAATAAATATATATTTTAACTAGTTATACTTTCTTAATTAAATAATTTATAATATTTCCCTTTAATAATTTTATCTCATAATTCAGTTCTACATATTTATTTAGCTATTATAATCTTTAATTATTCTTATTCTGTAAGTCATGGTAGGAGCAGAATCTGTTAAATTCTTTTGCAACGCACTTCTGGCAAAGAAGTGATTGCATATTGCAGTCGCAATCCGGCATATCAATAGCCGCGTCAGTGTCTGGAACGAAGTCTTGCTGAGTCGCTGATGTAGCAACACCCGAGCCATCATCGAGACTTGGCTCGAATAGCTGCAGCTCCTGTTGATGGCCGGGTGAGAGGGCAGCGCCTTGTTGTTCAATATTGGCAACTAGTTGCGACCCTATCTGGGAATCCGGCAACGCACCAGTCCTACTGACGAATTCGTAAAAGGTAGAGTAAAAGTGACAGAAGTTATGTGCCATCTCGTGCGGTTGGATGTCCATACCCGCTCTTTGATTGTTGGCAAATGCACTCCCCAATTTCTTTATGAATTCCTCCGTTGGGTGTTGAGTAAGAGCGAGAAGTTGGCCTTGGCAAGGAAGGTAGGGTGCTGGAATGCTCTCATGACGCGGGTAGGCTTGCTTAAACATCTCTATCCAGGTGTCTGTAACCGTACCACCCCGGCTCTTTCGTATCTTGACGATGTCCTTGATGGTATCCGAGAGACAGTGAGCGGGAATTTCGCATGGTTTAGCGCATTGGACGGAATGGCACTCGTGGATGCTTTTCAAATGGAGTCTACTTTCTGGTAAGATTCAGATGCGCGGTCTGAGAAGGTTTGGGCTTGTTAGATACCGAAGGTGCTTTAGATCAACTTCCCCAGTAATACACGATTTGTGCATTTGGAGGCCCGTCGATCCCGCAGAGCTAGGGAAAATTACGCAGGCAAGGCGATTGTAGCCTCCAGCCGTGGCATTCCCGGTCATTGCTTCAATTTGTGTTCGCAATGTGGATGTTATTGTGTGAAAACGACGAATATGACGGTGACGAGGACAGCGTGAAGAGATTGGGAGGCGGGACAGTTGGCAAGGTCAAATGGGATGGGAAATCCCAAAGCCCCCCAACGAGCAGAAGTTGGAACAAGGCGACCATGCAATGGTGCACACTGTCAGCAGTGGCTGAGATTAGGGTGGATTTAGGCGCTGTATATGCATGTTTTTGCGACAAGCACAGGAGCCAAGTGTAAATTCGCAAGCATGTAGACAGTGGCGCGGTGACACGTTCGCGCTGGCAAGATTTTCGTTTGAGCAGTCGTCGGCACATAAAATTAGCTCTCGTTCGATGCGGCGGTGTTCTCGAATCCTTCATCAATTATTGTGAGTTCCTCCCCTCCATTGACGATATTCTTGGTCATGTTCTTCTCGGTCTGGTTGAAAATGAAGAGGGCATTGGGGATTGAGGCCTCTCGTTGGGTGATTGCCCCTCACCGATCAAGGGTATTGTATTGGACCGACGATGGTCAGTCTGCACCAGCACAGACAGGCTGCAGGTTGAAAAGGTCCATCTGGACTCTTTGGCATGTAACGGTCTATTTGGACCTTGACGGGATTGATGCCGGGTAACGCTGTCTGGCTTTCATCGTCAGCATGCTGCGTTTGCTTTCTTCGACCACATAGACTAGGCCAGCTGGATTGAGCACAGAGGACGACACCCGATAAGACAATCCTCCGAAAAGAGTACAATAATCTTGAAAAAAGTTGCAAAAGATCGGATCGCGAATCCCAAGCAATTAGGTAGTATTTTCGCATCAAGTCATACACAGCGCGCATGGTTTCGACACGCATACCAAAAGACAAAGCTCAGCGAGGTAATGAAATCGCCCCATGTTGGGGTACTGTACTAAGAATAATAGAGATGACGACTGGTCAGATGGAAGCGGTTGCCGAGCCCATAATGCTGCAGAAGTATCTGCTTCATGATGATCAATCCAGCGTTCAGCGCCGCTTGGTCTTGGGTCAACCAGCGCCAAGCGTTGTAGAGAGGCAAAGGGAGATGGGCCAGCACTTGATGGCTATCGGTCAAGGTCCTGTCGAAGCGACGCCTGAAGATGGAGGTGATGATATGGCGGCGGAGCTAGGCAAGATGTGAAAGGGAAGAAGCAAGTCGGCTGGTCCCATGTGGTTGGGCCCAAGTGCTTTAATTATGAAGTCGAGATCGCGAGGAGCGTGAGGGATTTGGCACGGAACGAGAAAATGAGTCGAGTCGATGAAATGGGGAGGATAGATAGTAAAGTAACAATAAAAGAAAGAGTTGCGTGGAAGATGTTTTCTGTTGAACAAAATTACCCATGTTGGAAGCTGCCTTTACGGAACGCATTTGCGCCGACGCATTCGCGTTCAACGCAATTGCGTCGAGACTGGAAGGCCATCGCACAACGCTACCTGTCCGCTCATCCTTCCAGTGCATCTTTCCCGAGTCCTCAGGCCAGATGATGTCGGAATTAGCGGATAACGAGCCTGGAGGAGGGCCTCAGTACAAAGTCAGCAGCGTCAACTGGCCAGCCATGTTGGCCACTTGTGCGGGGATATTATCCGTGCACCCTGCCTTGCTATCCACATACAAGAATCTCGGGTCTCTCTTTCTCCAATGATTTTCGGCTTATCCATGTTGTGTATCAGCCTAATTTGGAAGAAAAATGGCTCAATTTCAAGGGTCCCTGTTATCAGGTATGATAACATTGGAAAACACAGCGACAGCATCTGATTCTGACCTCCAAGGATGAGCATTGAGCTTATGATTTCCGTGCAAATTCTCCATTTCTATAATACGATACCGAGGAAGACGGGAGCTTCATTAATATTGAACTCATTGACCTTAATCATTACAAATGATATGGCTTGTCATCTTTGAATATTAGCCCGGGCTTTCTTTCTGCCAAGTCAAGGACCATCTCAGCAAAATAACTATTCGCCCAAGCGAACCACGGTCGTGTGAACACAGAGGAGTTGTAAATGTTAACACTCTCATGGATCAAGCCTAGACCAGCAGTATTCTCCAAAATCAACTTGAGTCGCTCGGTGATCTCCTCGTCATCGTCCGTTCCATAGATAGCCGAGACATGCGCCATAGGCCACGGATTAGTCGCGTTTGCATGCGGTCCACCAATTCCACTGAATGTCTTTCCAACAGCGTAGTATGGGTTCGCTCGCGAGAACAGAGCAGACTTGGTCTTCTTATATGTCGGATCGTCGCGCTTGAGGAAGCCTAGATACGGGAGGGATACAAGACTAGGGACGTTGGCATCATCCATGATGTACTGACCGCCGTATCCATTGGTCTCGTAGGCGAAAATACCATTAGCAGTGAGAGTATGGTTCCAGACTGCTTGTCGAATCGTCTTGGCATGACCACGCAGTGTAGCAGAAAGGCTCTTTTGACCTCCAACTTTATCCAAAACATCTGCAACGTTATCGAGCTCGACTGACATCATGGCGTTATCAGAGGTGATGTAATTGAAGACAGACAGGTCGTCTGATGGACGATGACTGCATGCAACGAGACCATTGGCTAGCTTGGGTTCTCCATTTCCGCTGTTGGGCACTGGTGGTGAGAGTGATCCTGCTTGGCCAGTCCAGTTGTAGTAGCTGACGTAAGACCAGTCTTCGGCCCAGGTGCTTTGAGATTGTTCATCAATGACCCGAAGGATCTGCTTCATAGCAGATTTGACTGTTGAATATTAGTATCAGCGTAAGAGTATGATGAGCACAACCACGCACAGTTGTCGTTGACGAAAGAAGCGTCTTTAGTGTTCGCATAATATGATCGTACGATCTTGAGGAAGCCCGCAAGGGAATCAAGTTCGTACTGAAAGTGGTCAGAAACAGGATGGTGGGATCAACGGTTGAAGACAAACCTTGCACTCAAACACTGTTTGGTTGTCGACTGGCCTAAGCGCCGCTCAAGTCAGTGTGGTTGTATGAAGACGGGGGATCTTGGGCAGAACACACGGGTTGACTGTGACAAGTGTGGCATAGTCCTATCCACCGCGTTAGTATTGCAATATCAGTTATTTTATAACATCTCCTCAGGGTTCATACATTGACAGAAGGGCTTAAACCACTCTCGGGAGGTGGCTGGAAGGAGCCTTGGCACTCTTCGTTAGCTCATAGTCTCTCGGGGTCGAATAGAATGGCACATACCGCAATAAGGGTACTCGGAGATGTATCTCGCCTCAGTGTTGATGATAGCCTTGACGAGAGCCTTCAAGTTCTTGTCTTGGGGAAGCAGCTTGTACAAATGCGCAAACTGGTTACCTGTATCGCGTAGCCATTGTGCCCTTCAGTTCTTCGTTAGTGGTCATCTTATAAAAGAAACATCCCTGCCTACGTGATATCCTGTGCATTTTATTAGCCGATATTCTCAAATCTACAAACGAAGAACTTACACCCGTGACGATGAATGCCAGATTTTTCGTGGCGTCAAAGTACTTGACCGTCGTGTCGAGAGTCGATGGGAAAGTGTTCTCAAAGAGACGCGCCAGATCAGGGTTCTTGACGCGCTTCTTGATGTCGCTGATGACTTTCTACCATGGAGTCAGCCATGAGCGATCTCATTTTGGGCGTTTGTGGGCACACCTCAACAGCCGGGCTCTTGAAAGTCCTGCATTCTTCACTCGGTCTCATAGACGGCAGCTTCAACTTGCCTGAAGACAGCGGCTTATGTGGTTTCTGTGAATAGTCGACATAATCAGGACACGAGCTCGGCGTGCGACTCTGCGGCTTGTAATCCTTCCAAGTCGCCGCATCAGCGCTCTGAAGAAGAGCTAGCACTTCGGTCACAACGCTGAGGAATTTCATCGTGGCACTGTCGTTGACCAGAACAGGATGGAAAAGGAGGAAATCTCATTTTATTTGCAGAACCAAGGAAGCTTTAAAGTTTATATTCATCTCCGACGACCTCGGAAGTTTATGCAGATCTTGCTCGGCATTGGTTTAAAATGCGGGGGAAAGTTGCATTCGACTCTGATTCTATGCAACGTTGAGACGTTGTCGGGCCTTTTGTAAACTTTGAACTACGTGACGTAGTTTGCTTGATTCCTGGTTGACTTTGTGTGAAGCTATCGTGATTGGCGCGCTTAATAAAGTTGAGCTGTTTTTCATTATGAATTTAACTGCCGAGTGCCCAAGCCACATATTTACAACGACATTGCACATAAATTGAACTGGAACTGTTCATTAGGGTGCAAATAAACATCACGATCTTGAAATGTCACGATTTTGTAAGTTTCCGGACTTCTCGCCGACTAATGTGGATGCTTCGGCACTCACTTATACCGAGTTCGGCGAAGTTAAGGGGCTCGGCGACAACTTTGGACCCGCCGGCATCATGCGACAACATCTTCCTCGGCATTGCCCACGATAGCTTCAAAAACTCAACTTTGTCAAATACCTTGCTCAAATTTCTTTCAGACAAGATCAACAAGATACCCCGCATTCGATTTCTTGCGCTGCACATAAACCATGGCCGACTTCACTCAATACGGACATGCAACAGCAGAATGGCTAGCCGTCACGGATAGCAGGCCGCCTATTCCAGGTCATCTGGACCTGAAAGAGATGCAGCGCCTCACAAATATGTACCGAGAACAACTAGCCCTGGGTGAGATGGATAAGCTTAAAGACTACCCTATTCTCATGAAAGATTACACCGTCACTTCAAGAGATGGCTTTCCTCTCGAGGTTCGAACCTACAGACCTGCTTCCGCCGAAAAAGGCGCTCGTCTTCCTATCTACATCCATCTCCATGGCGGCGGTTATGTTTTTGGAAATATTCCCTCGGAAGATGCTATCTGCACTCGCATCGCAGTCATGGCAAACGTCACGGTCGTCAATCTCAACTATCGTCACGCCCCAGACTATGCTTATCCCACAGCTTGGGAAGACACCGTCGACGTTTTTCACTGGGTTCATGACCACATTGATGAACTACTCGGAGTTCCTAGCCAAGTTGTTGTCGGTGGAATCTCAGCTGGTGCCCAACTAGCAGCCTCTTTGACGCTTCGACAAAACATCGCTCCTCATGCTCTTTCACGGCCGAAGCTCGCTGGCCAGGTTTTGATGATTCCTGCTCTTATTCATCCTGATTGCTACGCACCAATTATGGAACAGATGAAGGAGCCATCGTTGTCGTCATACGTGCAAAACGCAGATGCTCCGATGATCAACAAAGCAGCGCTCGACAAGTTCACTGGGCTGTTGAAGGTTCAGAATCCGGATCCCAAGGACGTTCGCTTGAACATTGGTCTTGCGTCTGTTGAGCAGCTCAAGAACATGCCACCTTCGACGCTGGGTATTTGTGGCCTAGATCCCTTGAGAGATGAAGCTCTTTTCTATGGGCAGAAGCTTGTCGAAGCAGGGTAAGTTTCGAGTATCAGTGCGCAAGAATTAGTCTGACAAGTTTTGTAGAACCCCGACGGATGTCCATGTTTTCAATGGTCTGCCTCACGGCTTCCGTCGCTTTGGAGATCAATTGGCTGAGAGTAAGAGATGGGACAAGGTTATGGAGGATGGAATCAAGTGGGCGCTCTCAAAGCCCGAGCCGTCTGGAAAGTTTGAGATCAAGCTTGAGTAGGGGTCAAGTGAATTTGTGGGCTGTTTGCGTGAACAAGATATCTAAGTTTTGTCTGCTGATATGTGCTCTCAGCCACAAGTCTCAACTGCAAGATATCATATTGAATATATATAGAACTATATAATTTTTGTCTATCTTTATCAAGTATGCGTGTTCGTCTTCGGTCTATTCTAGCAGGGTATTAATTAAGTCCGATCTCTCGTCCTTCGTCTATCCTTATTCGCCTCACCCATGGTCTATTGAAAAGTCCGACCATGCTCCGTGACAGCGTTCTGATTATCCACCATGATGTAATCGAAACCAACAATCATTCTCATAGAAGAATGATCAATGAAATTGTTCTCATCAGTTGTAATAACGTCTCTGTAGAATGGGTCGGATCCCATGGCCTGGAATGTCTCCATAGTCGGAACCCAAAACTCCGCAGCGCCGTCAAACTCAAGCACTGGAGCTCCACCAGGGACGCGAAGAAGGTCTCGAAGTTCAGGAGTAGAGTGGTACTGCGGAAGAGGTTAGCTTATGTAACTAGTTGAACTGTTGGGCTTCCCACCTGCGAGTACTTGTAAACCCCAAATCGTAAGTGAAAGTCTCCAGCAGTCTTGGTATGGTTATTGGCCCAGTAAACATTGAACTGCTCAGGCGTGATGCCTTCCTTTCGGTTATAGAAGAGTTTGATGTGATACACCCGTTCGAGATTCTTGGTGCATGTTGGCTTGTAAGTGAAGGGGCAGCATTCGGCGGATGTAGCTGGCTCAAGAGCAGAAACTGACCGAGGTTGGGGAATGCTTGTTGCAGCGGCGGTCAGAGGGAGGAGAGAAAACAACAAACTTGAGACTTTCATTTTAAATAATAATATTAACTCCTTGGAAGGCTTTTTAGAGACTCGAAATGGTTGAGGTTGTGAGCTTCAGTAATCATCCTTCCAGACATTATATATCTCTCCTCCCAATCTTGGCAATCCCAATGACGCGGCCGCAACATCTTCAATCTTGCCTGTATCCCTGACCTACCTTCTTCTTTCGGAAGACCTTTTCCCAAATACCACAAATTCCTCAAAATCTGCAGGATCATCAGCACTAAAGTTCATCATCTCGCGAGTTGCCGCGCAGCGAAAAGCGAGACGGCGAGAGCGAATAGGAAGACGCGGCGTAAGCAGAGATGCCACATCAGGCATGATCTGCAACGGACTCGTGCATAATATGACCTGTGAGATAAGATTATTAAGATTCGGGAGCCGAGTTTCTTGGGGCAGTTTTATTCGTATTTGAAATAATATGTAGTGCTTCTTAAGTTAAGATGGCCTTAGCGATGGATGATGCACGAGAGGAGACGTAATAGACGGAATCGAGATTGTGGCAAGGTTTGTTTGTCGCACAAGATTTGGAATATGATGTTACCAAGTAATAAGGTGTGGCGGGCACAGGCTCGTGTTTGAGGCTGTTGAGAGTGGCCGTCCAGTACGATGACGTTAGGCGGTAGAAACCAGATGCATCTTATGCGGCAAGACATTAGCACCAAGTGAATCGAATTAATAGATTTCTTATTTCGTCTGACGCCACCAATTCTTATACTCTTTACTACCGTCTGCCTTCTAAAAAACGAATCTCGAAAGGGTATCCAAGCAGCCATATTCCCATTGCGTACCGCTGCTGTATCACCACCGACGTAATAGCTTCGTAGATACATCAAACTCATCGAGTTCCACTGAAATGACAGTTAGACTGCAGTACACCCAGGACCTCGTCGTCTCGGTTCCTTACTTTCAAAATTATCCACAGCATGACCCGAGTTTGCAACAACATGCGGTGCAATATCTGCCATTGTCTCATCTGTCCCTTCAAGATCCTGTTCCAAACCGACATGATCTCTAATCTTGAGAAAAATAACAGGTGACGCAATAATTAATGACGCAGCCAAGAGAACCCAGTTGCTGATGAATTGTGCCTCAAATGACACTTCTCTTGCGTCCAGGTTGTTGGAGATAGCTGCACCGGCTGATTGAATGCCTTTGTAGAAGCCAATGTAGTTTGCGCAGCGACGACCTGAGTTTGAGAGAGCGCCCATGAACCTTTGCCCGTTAGTCGCCATTGGAAGAATAGCAATAGTGCACTTACCAATAAACAGTAGCTTGCCAGGCTGCATCATAGAATCCGTAGAAGATATAAAGGAACATGGGCCCAACATACCCGTCGTCCCTCCAGTCCGTGTCAAAGTCCTCAGTCTGCGCCATCTCTCGTGTATATGTTCTCTGATGAACATAGCCTCCTCCCCAAACAACAAAGGTCATGACAAATAAAACAATCAATGCAATCTTTGCTCGTACAGATCGACGAAGATATTCCAAGTCCAAAAGGTATCCCCATATCGCCGCTGCTGCAATCTGCGCCAGCCAGTACAAAAGGCTGTTCAACGCCTTGGTCCTCGTTGAGAAGTACGCCCCGTTGACGACGTTTTGCTGATACACGTAGAACCAATTAGACGAGAAGAACATAGGAAATAAGAAGATTACAAAAGGTTCGTAGCGAATGGTCTCATACAAGCCGTAGAACTCGCTCTGCCAAGTTGGGTTCTTCATCAGAATAACATATGATCCGTCCTTTCGAATAATATCATTTGCGTTGCAGAGAAGGAGGGCTAAGGCGGCCCCGAAGAACATTAAAACGATGAAGCCGATATATGTGCCGTCGCTAACATCCTCATTGTTCTCGGTGTTGATGTTGCCACCCAAGGGAATCTGCAAAGTTTGTTAGCTTCGATTGAATATGCCATGGCACTGCTCAGGAGAGAGAGGAAAAGTGAAAGTAAATAACGTACAAGGCTTCCGATGACGGCTCCCATGTTGAAGATTCCCCAGAACCAAGCGAAGTAATGACCCTTCTGATGTTCATGAGGATACGAGATCATGATAGTTCCTTGTGCGGTCCAAAGCATGGCTGCGCATACACCAAGAAGCACACCTGCCACGATGTTGAAAGCTCGGACATCGTTTTCATAGTGCGTATAGAGCAGAATGCTGATGGTGTAGATGCCATAACCAATGCCGCCAAAGGCTAGTGTCAACTTGACGCCAAGCCTGTTGACGAAGGTGCCTCCAAAGAAGCCGAAAAAAGCAAAGGTGCTGTATAAGGCGGTGTTCTGAGACAATTGCTTAGTAAATAATCTTACCAGCCAGCGATGTCGACTCACCATATCATTCACAAGCCTGGTGTCCTTCAACCCTCCTCCGCCCATTCCATTAAGCGCATTAAACATACCAGGACACATAAAACACACAAAAGCAACCATACCCAATTGGATCTTCGGCGAGGCGTACCAAGGCAGCGTGAACCCAAAAATACGATACTGGTGATACTTGTAGCCCTGTGGAACATCAACAACACCAGTCGAGTAGTTGTATAACGCATCACGCTCTCGATACGCAACAGCCTCCGGGTTGTTCACCGGGGCAGATTGCCCTGCAGCGGGAGTGTTGAGAGACATGGTAATCGCGGTAGATTAACTGAGACATACGGGGAGCGAGATAAGGGAAGAGCTGGGGAATTTATGAACTCGTAAGCTTCATGGCGAATAGCTGACGTGGCGGAGCACGACGGGAGCTGGTGGTACAGCTCATCGGCAACTTGTGTTACTTCATACCGAAAGTCCTTATGATGGAGTGATGAGGCTTGCAGAATGGCTTGTCAGCTAAGGTAGGCTCTGCGGCTGAGTGAATATTCATAGTTCGTAAAGTCGCATATAAAAGAGAAATTCATGAACTTGTGGTGTGCAGATGCCAGACATGGTAGTATTTTTAGAACGATTCGAACCCTCCTCAAGTCTAAGATTAAGTTGAGGCCAAAGGGGCAGTGCCATAGCCCCCACGGAAGATACGCAAACTGCGGGACAAGGGCTTCGGATCATGAGCTGATGCGGCTGAACGATTGGATCATGGATACGGCTGACTGCATATCAATAGCCAACCGTAGAGAGCTCTGATGAAAGAGGCTTCTTGCAGCGAATAAAATGTTTCAGTGGTGTAACACCACTTTCTCACGCGAGACATTTCAGCGAGGTCGCATGGCCCCCAACTTCGGTTCTCAAGGGAGACTTGGTGAAATACCGGTAGGGTTAGCTACGTTGGCTTGCTGTGTCGATGGCAGTGCCGTGAGACTGGCTGTCAATCCGCAAAGTTCCAAGTCGGGCATCACATTATTACATTTAATCTATATGAGTGTGAAAGAGCTTTCATCGATAATGTAAATACAGTTGTTCACTTCGTTTCTCGGACATGATTTTGGTATTATCACGTGATGTGACTAGCTGGCCTCTCCGCAGACTGGAGGCGCATGAGAAATATTTGACCACCAACATTCATTGTCGAGGGTGATAATTTGTTTGGCACGAAGCGCCTACCCTTCAGCCAATGGCTCACCTAGATCTTTCAGCGGACCCGAAAATGGTACCACCTGGTTTGGGTGTGTCTATTCGAGATGGATGGATTCTTTCTAGAGTCACGCCCAATCTTACCTCGGAGGACGAGGCAAGGTGCGTGGTGCGAGCATCAGCCACCAGGCCTCTTAGCTCAAAATAACAATTTGAAAAAGGGACTTGATACAGGCTCGCAACTTTCCATACGGATGCCAAAGATACTTCAGAAGCACCCGCCATCTCGATCAAGGTCTAGCTCTCTGCAACTATCTCAACAAGACAATGAGCGCCGAGTCAGCCGCCAGAGCCATCACTGCCGATTTCTCGCGCATACTTCCAGAAGAAGATGTGAGAGTGGGCGTGAGGCGGCGTAATGAACTTTGGGAACTTCTGGCATCTACTCTCCTGTGCTTCGAAGACGATTGCGACATGATAGTCGATCTACTCGCGGCGATTCAATCCCTGCCATCAATGAATAGTACGCCCTGGTGGGTGGCGGATCCACAGCCCAGCGACTCCCTGTGTTCACTACCTGCATTTCACATTGTCTGGCAATCCTGCTATGAAGCGCTTCGATGTGAATGCGGCGAGTGTGATGATCAACATTTCTCGACAGACAAGAAATACTACAGCAGAGCGGGGACGGCAGAAGCAAAGATGTATGTCCGCGGCATTCCAGGAATAACGGAGTTTTGGGCGTACAAAACGATTAACCTTATTTGCGTACTGGACGAACACCTCGAGTTCGTCATCCATGAGATTCACGGTTGGTTGCGGATTGCAGGACCGAAACTGGCGGAAACGTTAGATTCGAATCAGGTCAAGTCTTTCGAGAGAGCAGTGAGAGGTCGGCGTGATAAGATTTACGAGATTTCGGTCACCATGTTTGAGCATTGGCAGCATTGGAAAAAGTCGTTTTTGGAGGTCAGTTTTGATGAGGACTTTTTATCGTTTGAGGGAAGGGAGTTGGCAAGAGAGTGTCACGATATCATGAAGGCGCAGAACATCAAATTGCCTTTATTCCTATAGCCATCTAGCATAGGCAGCATGGGACAAGAAGTAATAAAAAGTCTACGTGGGCACACTAAAACACGCGAGCCCAACGGATCAAATGACAAGGTCCCGCATCAACATTCATCAATACGCTGGAGATTGAGACTATTTGATAGTAATAATGGGAAATAATGTCTTCGTATCAGCATCTCATAGCCATTGAACCAAATGGGTAAGAGATGCAATAAAGCTTGACGTATATTGTTAACAATTATGTACAGTGCACTGAGCTAGTTCCGCTCGTCCATTAGAGGTTGGGCACCTCAGCAACGCAAGAGTTCTCAAGACAAGTACATCCAAAGACCTCACAGCTGTATCCATCAATGTCGGCCTTCTCGCCACAGTCCTCAGTAACATCGCAATAGTGCGCACCCTCGGGAACAGGGCTAGCGAGGGCACGTCGGCGAACAGGGGCTATAGTAGTGGCGGCTTCCTCAGCTTGAGTGGTTGTAGCAGGCTCCTCCGCGGCAGCAGTGGTAGTGGCCTCAGCAGCAGTGGTTGTTTCCTCATCGACAGCTGCGGTGGTGGTAGGCTCAGCAGTGGTAGTATCGGTGAGTTGCTCGCAGTTGCGGTTGATGCAGCCGCAGCGGACGGCATCGCAGAGCTGAATGAAGGCATTGCAGTCTTCGTTGGTGACGCAGGGGAAGAGATCAGCTGGAACGAACGCAGAGGTTGTTGCCAGCTCAGAAGTGGTTGTGTCGGCGGCGGTGAGGGTTATGAAGGTGGTCACGTCGGTGGTGGTATCGATACCAGAGGTGGTGAGGACGGCGGTAGTGGCCAAGGATGTCTCAGCGGTGGTGGTGTCAGAGACAACCGCAACGGTAGTGGTCTCGGAGCCTGTCGAGGCGGAAGTAGTCTCGGAACCAGACCCAACGCTTGTAGTCGTCTCAGCGCCAGCCTCGACAGTGGTGGTCGTCTCGGAACCAACACTCGTGGTAGTGGTACCAACAACAGTTTGCGTGGCTGAAGTCTCAGATGCAGTTTCAGCTGTAGTGCTACCAGACGAAACCACCGCGCTGGTCTGCGAGCTAGGACGGCAAAGACCAGCGTTAACGCCGGAGATAGAAAGAGCGGCAACAAGGCCGGCAGCGAAGTTGGGGAACATCATCGTAGCGAACGTAGTGATATCAAAAATATCTTGGTAAAGAGTGACTGGTCTAAAGGATGACTGAAGAAGGAACAGAAACAATCACAAAGGACAGCGCGTTGGGGTTTTGTACATATAAACATTGCGCATCGCAATAATAAAGGATCGGCAGCTATGATGGATATTTCCAAGCGTATAGAGCTAGGAGGAGACTATTGATTTTTGGCTCGTTTCTTTTGCGGGCCAGCCCCAACGCCGCCCTCCGTTAGGCGTCGTTTCCCCTGAGTTTACCTTGGATGAGAGATTAAGTGGCGTTCACAAGCTCAGCTAAGGTTGAAAGATGCCCAATAGCCTCATACATTAGGAATAGTTTTCGGATCAGAGACTTCTGTTGTCCCACCATGTCTTGACGTCAAAAGATGTCCTGACTAAAGTTGATTGGTGGAGCATGGGAGCTACGGTCCGTCATGTTCCGGAGAGGCGATAAGCGACGCGCAGAGGCTGGGGTTTTCTTTTTTCCTATCGCGAAAATAAAAAGGCGTTTTCTGACCTGGAATATCCTGCCAACGCAGGGGGACAATCAACAATCAAAACACATCTGTAATAACACGGCCAGGAACTCCAATAGACACCAGCGATTGCAGCGTCGCTGAGGTGAGATTAGATGTACAGAAACTTGGACAGCAGGAGAGAAAGATCATCCAAGGCTCAACCCGAAATACGGAAATTGTGTTTTGATCATACGCCCCGATGAGATTATCAACTTTTACTGAGTTTTCGCTCTTAATTACTAAGGTAATTTCAAAATTGGCAATCAATCGTCGCAAATCGGTGTCATTCATATTATAACCGCCATGACCGTTCAGTAGTCTCAGTCTGTGAAGCATTGATGGATTGTAAAGACAAATCCGATGCTGTAGGGTATGACAAGCTCGTTGTTGATCAGCAGCCTAATTGTCTCCTCACGATACTGCAGGGACACTAAAGCTCAGCGCATACCCCACTAAGAGTGAGGTGAGAACCTTCATGGGGTCGATACAAATGCTGAGAGATAATAGTCGTGTCTTTCTAAATCCTGTGACATGAAAAGTCAAAGGGAGTGTGATATCTAGAGATGGTACAGGTTTATAAAAGTTTAGAACTAGCTATTGAATTTTCCAAAACTAAACAACAGAGCGTAACATGATTCGATATCCTTGTTTCTTACTGAAACTACATGGATGCCACTCAACGTGACGGAAAATCATGAGAATAGATTCCCCAACTCCGCCACCTCTTCGTCACCCGCTCCCCTCTTCATCCTTCTCATTTCACGCTTCTCTTCTACCAACTTCTTGTCCTCCGGCGTCTCTGTATCGATCTGGATATACCGTTGAGCAGAGAGAGTCTCGCCAGTGTGCAGCACCATCCCATTTACACAGCTGATGAAGTAATCGGATGCATCATAGGAATACCTGACTCTACCCGAACGAGATATGCTAAAACATTCGTGTTCAAGTCGGACCGTTTCATGGTTCTTCTCATCAAGAAGAGCATGCGCCAAAGCAAAGGTTGTCACGACGTCATCGCCGGCATTGTCAGCCGCGGCCCTCCCTGACTTGACATCTTGCCACCAGTAGCCAAAGCACTTTATTAGAGTGAATAAACCTGGAAGGAATGCGATCGATGAGGAGGTGATGTCTATAACGATGTCGCGAAGATCTATCCAGGCTGAGAAAAAGGGTATGGCAGCTGGGAAGTTCGTTGATAGGTAAGTCCACTCCGCTTCCATTCCGAACCCAATGAGTACCAGATTCTCGTCGTGGGGTAGATCCCGGAGGAACTTCACGACACAAGCTTCCAGATCCTCAATGTCGAGAGATTTCTCCACGCCAAAGCGATGGGGGCGGCGAGTAGGCATTCCTCTAATCCCACCGACGCGAAGAACTTCATCTCCAAGCTCCTTGATCGTGTTGACGTTCAAGGTGAGTGCTTCCATGTTGTTATCTTCGAAGAAATAGCCAAGCCGTCGCTTCGGCTTCTTTAGTCCAGGTTCCCGCCCTGGACATGGAGGATGCCTAGAGTTTAGTGTCTTGGTGAACGCCAGTCCAACTTGGTGGAGAACACGGTCTCTTCCGCTCGTGATTGCAACATGTTCCGTGTCAAGTGCGAGAAAATATGAGTCCTCGAGAACTTCGCGAAACCCTTTGAGTGTTGTGATTCTGTTCTTAAAGAGATCTCGCGTCGCTGGTTCGCGCTCGAGTTGCTGCTAACGCACCATGCTGGCTAGATATGTAAGAAGAAGGAAAATGGATTGAGAAATCTGTGGCGGCGACTGTTATATAATTTTATATATTAAACTTTATGCTTATCAACTCTATGAGAACAGCTGAAAACTTCCATAGATACATCTGTGAAGTTGAGCAGAGAGTTATGGAGCGATCTGCGATATGAGAGTTGGTAGGCTTGTAATAATACGCACAGAATTTTGTGCTCTTGCTTCTCGAAGAGGTGTTCGAACTCGTGAACGGCAAAAATCGAAGAGCAGCCTAGCGGGTGAAGATTTTTAGGTGCGGAATGAGAGATAGTTTATAGGTTCTAGGACGTATACCACTAGACCACTCTTCGACATAGGGAACAGAGTGGTTTTGGTATATAAGGGGTCACTTTGGTGAGCTCAGTCGACATTAACAGAAAATCACCGAGAAAAGCGAAAGTCAATATGGATTCGGAAAGAATGTCAAAGTTGCCGCTATTCAGCCTCAACTACATAAGCTTGAACCAATAGCAAAGCGCAGAATGTAAGCCAAGATTAGCGAGACCCTTCTTGCCATCCACAAATCTCGCGCCCTTGCGCCTTGCAAACGACATAGTGGGGACCCTCCGCTATAAGCTCAGCCTTATAAGACGCCAATCGCCAAATAAACTTCATCTCACACAAATTCAAACCACTAAATTCCCTCTCTGCTCTAATTTAGACTCTCAACCACAAGGCTCCACTACAATCAACCTCAGCCATTCACACCCCCAACTCCAAAACCATGTCACAAACAACCTCCGTCCCTGAAATCCTCTCCTCATTCACCGAAAAATGGTCCCCACGTCTCATCGCATCAGTCAACGATCATCACGTTAAAGTCGCCAAGATCGACGGTACATTCATCTGGCATGCTCATCCCGACTCTGATGAGCTCTTTTATCTACTCTCGGGAAAATTGACCACGGAGATCCAAGGCGAAGAGCCTGTTGTCATGAAGGAGGGGGATATGTATGTCGTGCCAAAGGGAGTCACGCATAAGCCTGTGGCGGAGAATGCTGTTATTATGATGGTGGAGAGGGAGGGGACTGTTAATACGGGGGATCAGACGGACTCGGATAGGACGAAGCAGGCTAAGGACGTCAGGGGGGATATATGAGGATATTTCAGCTGGCCAAGGACTTACACAAGACAAGAAGTTATCGAAATTCAATTCTATATTATGACAAATGAAAATCATGACTGCCCCAACTTCTTATCTCGTTCAGGCAACGCATCTGTACTGTATCCAGGGCACAGTAAAATACCCTTCTCAATATTGTATATATCTCCAAGCGCACCAGCAATCTTTTTGAAATCGCTGACATGGCTTCCACATAACCTAAAAAAGTACCGATGCTTTTCGCTGGAAGTTAGCTGCCTGACCACATTCTGCGTGCATCGCCAGCAGTTTTGACAGCGCACAGCGTCTCTGATAGAGGTGAAATAGCCACGGCCAGTGAACTTATCATGGGAAGTCGGCTGAATATTCAGCAGAGCTGCCGCAATGTCCCAATTGTTGTTCCACACAGCTTCTCTAAATGAGTCCTCGTGAGCATGGGCAATGTGCTGAAGATCAGAATTCAGGCAGTCCCCGAATAGAGTCTGAACAATATATGATGTCATATAAGTCGGCCATAGTGTAGGGATAACGAGTCCTCGAAATATTGCTGTGATAGTCTCGCCGTGTAGATCCATAAGCTCTTTAGAGCCACCAAGTTCACGAAGAATGCTTTCACCTGGGGGGTACTCTTCACCCAAAAAATCTAGAAAGTTGATGGTATAATGCATCGGATGCCCTTTAGACGTCGAGGCCGGTGTCCATGGATTCTGGGAATGGGATCGGGAACTCAATGTAGTGAATTTTCCCATAAATCTGGCGACAGTAGTCGAGATAATACCTTTGTACAAAAGTTCCGCTGATATGAGCCCTTGGATAAGCACATCAATCAAAAGTAACCCATGAATGCTTTTGGCTTTAAGCAAAGTATCAGCATCTTCTTTGCAGGTAATACTCAAATCGAATATGCTGGGAATATCTCTATGTCTCTCATTCCCAAGTGCTTTGGTTACAATTGCGAAAGCCTGCAAGTGCGGTTCAACCTTTCGGACATAGCCAAGTTTTAACACCTGGCAAATATCCAATTTCAACTCACGAGGAGGTTGGTTGACGCAGTCACATAGGGGATGTGACTCGTAATCCGGTAGTGGTGGGAAGGATGGAATCCCATCGGCGATCGCTTTCCTGAGCTCTGTGACGAGTTGGCCATGATTAAGACGTGTCTGAATCAAACTAGCACAATCATTTCGACAGACTCCGTAATTCTTGTTGACTGCTAGAATACAATTGTCCTTTTCCACCTCGGGTATCATCCAAGGACATTCTATCAACGACTGGAAGGATTGACATGCGAGCGCATCGTAGCTGTTCAGCTCAGCGTACATGAAAGCAAGGCAGAGCTGAGGGAAGCTCGGCCCGGCTGGTGGTTCGCTGTCTGACTCAGATACTATGTCGATACACATAGTCCGTATTGCATGGCGGTAGCGTTCTGATATTGGATTCTCATTATTTGAAAATCCCGTCATGACTTCGTTCTTCCATTCCGTACTATGCCAAGGCTCGCCTTGCGAGTGCTGAGCGGGCTTCTGGACCAAACGACCGAAAAGTCTCCAAATCTCCGCCTCCTTTTTATTGATATGTTTGGTATGCTTGAACCAGTTGGTCGAAGCATATTCGAGAAAGGGGTAGTCTGTGGTCCCTTGGGCTTTACTTGTAACTGGCATGGGAGAACTCAGGGAAAAGTCGCGCTGTGTTGATGTCCGATTTGGGTTTGACGTCTTGACAAATTGGCGAGCGAGGCGACCAACGCGTGTTCCGACGCCACCATGGATGGCGGACTGTATCGTCTGTTCAGCTATTCCACTTGGGTCGATCTTTATAGCGGATGGAGTTAGAGGTTCCCTTTTCCTCTCTGCTAGCGCGGTTTGAAAGTTGTCAAGATTGACATAAGTGATACAGACTTCACCAGCAAGCTTATCGCACTGGTCAGGGCCAATGTGGAGAGCCCCATGTTCACCCGAATCTGGCGCTGAAAGATACTCTTGTATGGAATGATGGCTAAACCGAACAGTGTTGTCTGTTTCTTCGACATAAAGTAAGTTCTCGCACCAAGAAGGTAATCGCTCTATTCCGCTGATGAGATCTTCCTGGCGCAGAGTGTGTTGACCCGGCTTGATAGAGAGTGCTTCGCGGAGTTGTAGTAAGGTCAATGGTTGTGATGTTGCTTTCGTCCACATAAAGGCCTTTTTGGCGATGTTCTGATTGCGCTTTTGAACAATGCGGCTAAGCGCACGATCAAATGTCGCGGGAAGGTCACCCGGGATATTTTGAAGTGCTTGCCGAATCTCATTGTCAGTCTTCCCAGAGCATATATCCTCAATAGCAAAAAAGGCCCATAAGAACCTGACCGTGAAGTAACATTGTCAGCTCTGTAAGATTTTACTTGGCAGTAAGTTGCTCACATTCCCTGCTCCTTGGAAGCAATTGTTCTCAGAATCTCATTCAATAGCCTGGGGTCACTAATAATCAGCTCGCCAGTTGATAGTTTTTCAATAATGATGTCATCAACATATGAACCAATGTCTGCAC
Source organism: Fusarium agapanthi (assembly GCA_001654545.1). NCBI lineage: Eukaryota > Fungi > Ascomycota > Sordariomycetes > Hypocreales > Nectriaceae > Fusarium > Fusarium agapanthi. Next base: position 245,121 of record LTDI01000084.1, on the reverse strand, counting down.
TGGTACTTTGTAGGCCTGTAACGAGTCGCTTAGATCCAGGGAAGGTGCTTCGGATTGTGTTAGTGCATGTCTCTCGAGAGGCGAAGATGACGCTTATGTAGCGCGTATTATCATTCCCAGAAATAATGCCCTGGAAGAACTGTAATAGCTTGAACTGTTGATCAGAGCTACACTCATCCAACCCGTCGATGACTATAAACCATTGTTTGACAGTCTTAGCCGCAAAATGGTAGAGACTTGAAAGTAGGCCGACGGAGAACAGAGCCAACTTTGCTTGAGATAGGCATTCGTCAAGTTTAGAAGCGATCTTTTGGTCAAGACTGTCCATATCAATGGCTGATACTAACTGTTGAACACAGGAACGTATAATTGTCTCCGCGCTGAGGCTGAGCGGATCATCGAAACGGGCAAAGAAGAACGACACGAATTGCTGAGGTGGCCGGATCTGTGACAGCCTCTCGACGATCGAGGACCTGGGGTCGATAATGGTAAGTTTTGCGGGTTTGAGTACCTGGAGGGTAACTACTCACGACAAGACTGTTTTACCAGACCCAACTTGAGACCGTAGTCAGCTCCAGCCATTTTTCACTTTGCGTAGCAGACTACTCACTCTTCCCGGTCACATGAAGAACGGGAGGCCCCTTGATTTTGACCCATTGTTGGAATTCCGGAGCATCGAAGACCCACTTGGCCGTGCCTATGTGGCGCTTATTTCGTGTACTATTGAAGGCCAATGTGAAGTTGAACGAGGATAAGTCCTCGAGGAGGCGACGCCGTTTCTGTTCTACGACTCCGAATTAGTTTTGTTGTTGGCGAAGATCATTCATGCCTAACCTAATGCATCTCGTCTTTGCTGCGCTTGAAATATTTCCATTTCGGCAGCCCAAGCTTTGAAGCGTTTTCGATGGTCGGTAGCCTCTTTTCGCTCTGTCGTTTGTAATTGCTGTTCCTCGCGGTCACACTGAGCTTTGACCAATTGGATATCGCCCTGGACCTCCTCTGCTTTCGCTCTGATGTCTTCCACATAGCTTCGGAGTTCAGACTGAAAGGATTGTGTAATTGCCTTGAGAATCTGATTCTTCACTATGCGATAAATTAGCACCTCCTTTCTTTAACTACTTCGCCATACTCACAAGGCCGCCTGACAGCCAGGACGATTTGCTGGCAACAAGTAACCACTGCCGTGTGAAACTGGCAGACTGAACTTTTGAGACGTGAGGATTGATTGAAAATGACTCGGTACTCGGCGAACCGGGTGCAAAGTGAACCGAAGCCGTGAAGAAGCTCAACAAACGATTGAAAGTAGGACGCGAAGTTGGCTAGAAACTGATCCTGTTAGCCAAACTTCCCTTGTTTGTATCATTTCTCGTACCATAAAGGTAAGTTTGATAGACCCCCATATTAGCGCTGCGATATCCGGATTGGATTGTATGTATGTATCGACTATAGGCGTAAACTGTTCAATTGTCTGCAAGAAAGAAGCCAGTCTCGAGGCGACACTCTTCCCCCGTCTGTTCTTGTCAAGAAGGTCCAACTCGGCCGTGAAAGTGATGATACTTTGCGAGTCGTGCGACGTCATTTTGAGCTGTTGCAACTTTTTGCGGTCTTCATCGGTCAATATAGCTTGAAACCCCGCGATGGTTGCCTCGAGCTCCCTGACAGGTGCGGCTGAAACATCCTGCCCAGAACGAGGTCGAGAAGCGGCGATAATCTGGGAGTTTACGGGCCGGGAAAGCTCCATGGCTTCAATGTCGCGTGCAAAGCATCTATTGTTCTGTTGATGCAAGAAGAGGAATGGGGAAGCAGGAGGGTCCGACTTCACAGCCTGATCAGAGAGAGGCCTCACGTGCAGGCTGCAGCAGCCACCATCATCGCGCTTGCATTCGGGATATGATTGGGCACAACATCGGGAAGGCGTTATGTCAAGACTTAGCCACCACCGGTTTTGTGCCTGAGCTGAAGCCACTGAAATACGGCTTCACTAAACGGCTTATGTTCCTTTTTACATAAGAGTGGAATTCTGTGTTATGTAGCTATCTCATTCTCTACATAGCCATGCCGTAAATATTGTACGTAGGGTGCCTAATACTTAAGTGCGGTATACCGTCGATAACACTTCTGGGGACAAAAGAAGAATGGTCCCGCCTCAGAACACGCCTGGGCGGCCTTACCAATCTTACAAACGGCTTGTCGCCAGGCAGTCAGAAGTCAGAGGGACTGGACCGTTTTCGCAATCTCTTGATCCCAGTGCTGGACCGTATGGCTCGAACGTTTGATAACCCCAAGGATCCAGAACTTGTTGAGTTCTGGTCCCGGATGGTTCACAAGTCCAGCGGTAGTGGTGTGCATTATATATCCGGCTGTCTTCGTGCATTTTGCTTCTGGTCTTCAGAAGGCAAAATGCTCTACCGTGAGACCCAAGGAGCAGTCGACATAAGCTCGTAAGACAAGACTCGACCAGGTTACGTCTTGGATGGTATTCAATACCACCGAATTGATACAGATCATACCCCCATTGGATGGGCCAATGCGCCGATTGACGTGGATGCGGCGACTGACGAAGACTGGATACCAACAATACCGGTGGCTGTGCTCATTGATACTAAATGGCAGGCGACTGCAAGTTAAGATGCACAGACTATCAAGACATGAGAGTCACTGGGCAGGAGATGTTTCAGCAACAGATTGTTTGTAATTGCCTATAGGAATATGTAATATGATCTAGTACAAATTGATCCGGAAGCACCCTAGAGACGAGATTCCGGGCTCCCACAGTAACTTAAACCCGAATAATATCTCTATACTTCCATCCCTTCTTCGACAGCACTTCGCTGAAGTCGCCTCCATTGCTGGTGGTCCATCAACTCAAAATAACACTCTTATCAAATCAGTTCAGGCAGTATACCAGCTACCTAACACAATTGCCCAAACGAATCCAGGTGTATTCTCCTTTGCTAGGGTGTCCAGTTGAATCTTACATAAGATATCCTCGCAGCGGTTGCCACTCAAAAGAAGACACTCAGTCAAGTCGCTAACATCAGCAGCTATGGCTCTTAGAATCTGGATCATGGGAGTTATGCCAGACCCACCAGAGATCATGATGAATCGTTTTGTATAGCACTCCCTGCCAGTGGTGTTGCAGTTGCCCTGTCCCTTGTATTCAAAGTTGCCGATAAGTCCTTTGAGCTCGATCAACGAGCCCATGGAGGCGAGGTCGATCGTCCTTGTCATCTCGCCGCTGTTGCTTGCGTCTTTGTCATGGTATATTTTGACCACCAGATCGACCTCGTCGGATTCGTAACGCGTAGCAATGGGAATATAAGCTCGCACAATCTGCTCACCTGAAATTGGACTCTTGAGGCGCAGGAGGATATGCTTTGCGACGGGCAGGCCAAATTATTGGCTGTCGTCTTGCTATTTGAGAGTAAAAAGCCGCGTGTCATGTGAGAGCTGTTGCTTTTGACGCAGAACCGTATTATTCCAAGTATCTTTCTGGAGGAACGGAGCACCGGCTTCTTGGGGCGTAGGAGGTATCATGTTTGACGGCTCTGTGGAGGGAAAAGTCTACTAATATGGTATACAGGTAATAGCTTCTCGGCTTCGTCACTGTACTGTCTTCCGTTAGCTTCAAGAACTATAGCTATGATGATTGGCCATACGCAGATCGAAGAAGTCCTGAGTGACTTCTGTTCTCGCCGCATCAAGCAGAATTGCATCATCGCCGGGATGGTACAACAGGAAGGTAGAGACGTCATACAAATTCCCTGAAATAGCGATACAAACGTTGTATCAAGGCTGTGATGATTCTCTAACCCATCCATCGTAAGCCTCTTATCCGAAGGAAGGATCTCTCCATCTTGGCCAGCGGCGGAGTTGACGTCCCCCATATCGCATTCAGCACGCGTGCTATTGGGTTATGAGGAGTGAATTCTTTGGAGATTTCAAAGATCGCGGGACCAGATCCGTCTGAACCTGAGAGAGGACACATCCGACACAGGGTGTAGAGAAGACAAAGTGTACAGACAGTGCTCATACACAGGATATCCAGAGTAGATTGTCAGTGTGAAGACTAAAGAAGCCAAAGATCTCGCCTGAAGAAAGGTTAAACCACTGCATCATAGAGCCACCAGCAGGATGCGGTTGACTCATTTTATGGACAAAATCTCGTATGGAGTCATGAAGTAAGAAACCCTGAAAAAATGAAATCAAGATGAGTCAAGTCTTTCATGGTCATTGCCCCTTCTTCGATTTTTTGATCATCTGAGAATGTTGCAAACTTCCGCATGCATCGTGCTCCATCAGATTAAGCCAGTTAAGGCGGTCTTCGGGAGAACTGGTTGGCTCCCCTTACGTAAATCTGTTGCATGGTTTAGCATGGTGAAGAATTCGTGGGGCAATTATATGACCAAAGAAGAGCTAACTGTCATGCCAAAAGTGCATCTCCGGAATGAGTCGTAATCACGGAGATGCTCCAGCTGGAGGGGCCGAGGTATTTTAAATAATCCGTTGTCCTCCACTTGATTCCAAATGGTATATTCCACACTCTTGTATCCTGCCCGATAGAGCCACAGGTCTTACGAAACGAGTTTCATATTACAGGCGGATTCTGGGTCGGCACGCCAAACTACAGCGCACCGATGTTGTTGCTCCTATTGGCCTACCAGCGAAGTCAAGACTGGCAGGGATGTGGGTCTCAAACCGTGGACAGATCTTCTTACTTACTTACCTCTCACCACAACTAACTGATTAAGTGTCAAACAGCCAGGTAGTTTCCATTGACTACATGACGACCCATGCAACTATGTTAGTATGGAGCGGAAAGTCAACCCCCAGAGGATGAACAACGTGGAAATGTAACTATTGCTTACTCGGGCTTGTCATCATGGAAACCCAAGGTGTTAAAGACCCCCCTGAGCACATACTGGTTGGCCATTCCTCGACGAGCTGGATATTGCTGACCTACCTATGGTTTTGTATTTATCCGATAGAGTCACTTCCGCTGGTCGAGGTTGAGTATACTGAGGGAACTAAGGCTCTGTGCTAATATAAGCTCTCGGCCATAAGTATTAACTGCAAATAACACATTTCTGTCAGTTAGGCAATAAGGGATGCCAGGGGATCAGACAGAACTGGCAGGGTTTGAGAAAGGTCACAAAGGTTCGAAAGAAAAGGTTGAAAGTTGCACGATGTCGTTGTCGCATCAGAAGATGTGAGAATTACAGGCTTTCACGCTTGTATCATAATGAGATTAGCCCTAAAAATAGAAAGGCAGACTTCAAAAACCAGCCACGATTCAATTTCCGCACCTGCAGTCAAATGATATCGCTGCATGCGTGTTTGATAGTGTTATAGGCCTCTCTGAGCTTGTGATATGTACCCTTTTTCGGCCGTCTGTTAAGCATTCTTGAGATACATACACAGCTGATTGGTCAGGCCATGGTTCAATCGTGTTGGTTCGCGTTTCAATGTTGACCAAGTCCAGAGACCAATGAGCAAACGCGAAATTGTTATGACGCGTCCTTATTCCAACACATTACGCAATTGAAGAGTTCAGTGCTGTCAGCCTTGCTGCCTGCCAAGTAATCCGCGCCACGGGCCTGATATCGAGGCCCAGGAGTATATAACCCAGTCCAATGCGATCATGGAGCAGCATCTCACATCCTCCCTTACCTTGTTGTTTCAATACAGTCTACCGCATTCCTGGAGGCATTTAGACTCTTTGCCGCGATCAACTTGAATCTGTTTTTTTCGGAATCCTTGCAACATGCATCAGCTTTTTGAACCAAAGCCTGGCCAGGAGAACCTGTTTACATTTGACAAAACGCCAACTTATCTTTTTCGACTCCACGTTCCACGTTCAAAGGGTTATACGAATACTCTGCGAGTCGTGGCTCCAGGCTTCCTCAGGCGAGCAGCATCTCATAGAGATGGGTTGCTATGCGGCCAAGATCTTTTGCAACTGCCAACAGAGAAGGCAGCTTCAAGACTCAAAGACCATCTACTTTGGCACTGCAACCGTCGCAACAAGAGCCCTTGTAATCTTATGTCTTGGTCTAGCTCTCTTCTCTTCCTTCTCCAATATGCCTTGTACCGTCACACAAAAGACTTTGAACCAGAGCCACAATTCCCAACTATCAAAATCATCATGATTGATACCCGAGACTTTCTTGAAAAAACATTCCTTCACGATCTCGATGCCTTGGAGTGGCTGGGTGAAGAACTAGACCCTGAACTCAGAGAGCTTTACGACAGGAGAAAGGGACAGTTTTACTTCGGAGAATACCTTACTCAAGGCCGTCTGGATATCGAAGGCAAGTGTGTGGAGATGACAATGCAACAACTCGTTGATGGGGGGCTTTTTACGGTGATATGTCCTGCATTGAACAAGCCCAACAATAATTGGGCAGACTGGGCAATAACAGTTTGCGAACTTCGCGTCGGAATCAAGGAAAGCCATGTCGTGCGTCAAAAGCAAATTCGATCTGCGCTCTTCCTGGCTCGAGATTGTGTAGGGGAGAAATTCCTTGTACCATTTGCACTCATGCTATTGGGATTGCAAAGCCGGCAGTCAGACAATGCAGCGATTGCGAACGCCTTCCACTCCCTCTTCACTGGTATGTAAAGCACGACACTGAAAGGGTAGGCACTAACATTGAACCAAGATGACGAGCTCGTTTTTCGGCACGTCAAGTATGATCAATCCTCTTACAGGATGGAGGAACTAAGAAGATTCCAGCAATTAATGGAAGCCGCTGGAAAACAACATGATGATGATACTTCAGTTGCCGAAACGGCAAAGTTGATGGAGGGGCTAGGGCTATCTACTAATGAAAGATCAGTTAAACCAGTAGGAACTAGTATCTATGTTGGCCCGCTTGCCGACGAATAGAGTCTATGGCAGATCACATGCAGACTTAATCAAGAATAGAAATATTAGTATAACCACAGGACAGATTACAAAGTCAATTTGACCTCTATAACCGTCACAAAAGAGACCATTATCCCACTCCAATCATGACCGGGTACTTTAGTCGTCGGAGGTGTGGCGATAGGGATCCTCCACCCAGAAGTAGCTATTGTAGCTAGCTTTATTGCTGTTGGGAAACGCTCAGGTCTCTCTGAAGTCGAGTTCATTTCGATCCCATGCCCAGAGAGATGGCCAAGGCACTGATGATAGCGCAACGAATATATACGCATAAAAGTTAAGTAACACCTCGGCTAGAATCATGTATAATAGCGTATCGAGCAGATCTTGCACCTAGACTACGGACCAGCAATGGTAATTGCCTGTTGGATAATTTTCCACTTCCCAACTCTCAACTTACATGTTCATACAGATGACGATTCCGCCTTGGGAAAAATCAACTATGACTTGGAGTGAAAACGGATTCTAGATGAAGGGTCACCATGGATGGAAGAACTGAAGAACTGAAGCGTTTTCAAGAATTGATTCCAATGATTAATTATTCTTCGAATGACGCCGTCGAAAAGGAAATTCAGGAAGATGCTATTGCAACAATCTCGGTCTCCTTTGTGAAACTCTCGACCTACGAGTCGCCAAATGCGACCTTTAGCAGCAGGCGCGGCAGGGTTGTCAAGAAGCCATAGGAGACTCGATCTAGGATTTTTACAACTTGAGTGTCTCATTCTGTCATGATTAATGCCCTTGGGCATAGTTACAAGTCTTCCTGTGCTCAACCTAGTAATATCTACATATACAGATATACTAGTGTACTCAAGTAACCGGTGCCAGTGAGATATCGTTGATCGGTGGCAGTCATAGGTTCTATTTGATGACACCGACAATAGCCATTAGATCGATAGTGGTAAGAGCTAATATCTGGAAAGGGAAGTGTTTGATCTCAGAGGATCTGAATCTTAGACGTTATCCCTAGGAATCGTAAAAGAAAAGTCCCTCCCAAACACAGCCTCCCCATTCTCAAAAGCATCAAGACGAGCAGTGATGATCATATCAGTTTTCGTCATTTTCATCTTCGTCCAACCCTTCGTCTTGATAACAATCTCATCCCTTTCAAAGTCCCTCTGGAATCTTTGCTCAACCTCCGCTGACAACGGATCATCTGGCTTTACACTCGACTTCAAGCCTGTCCACCAGCCATATTTCCAGCCTGTTTCGTTTACTTCCCACATACCATCATCCCAGTCCACGCAGAGAGCAGTCTCACCAGAGTCCCAATCGTTCGTGACGTAGTTTCTGTGTTTCGCTGGTCGGAGTTCAGTTTGTGAGAGAGATCCGTTGACAGCTGGCCTGAACGTTTTAAGATACGAGTCTTGCGGATTATCGCCCCTTTCTGGTAGATCTAGAGTGCTGTGGGCACAGTCGATCTTGAGTGTCGTGACTTCAGGAGATGGCCAGACCAAGGGGAAGTACGTCGAGGACAACGCAAGGCGAAGGCGACTTCCAGCACCGATGCACTGCCCAAAGTGATTCAGCTTGAGCGTAACGTCATAAAACTTCCCAGGGTCTAGAGGCCGCACGTCTTCATGGCCATGCCGATGTGTCAAGTTGAGAACGCCATGAGAGACTTTGGTTGCTGCGCCGCTCGGTAGTACTTCCGACAAGGTCGCTGCAACGAGGGCATTTGCCTTGTCACTCGCAACGCGCACCTTCAACACAGGAGCCCCGAGCAAGTCGATAGGTTCGGTCAAAACTTGTGTATCAAATACGAGACTTCCTCCAGCTTCCAGACGTTGATCACTGGGCCCTTCGCCTTCGACGCCAAAGATTAACCATCTACCTCCCGCAAAGCCCACTGTTTGAGGGGCGCAGATCTCGAGCTTCTCGTCGCTGCTTGACTTGCCGGTCGTCAACCGGCCAGGAGAAAGACCCAAACTCAGAAAGGAAGGATTCGAATCGGACCAATTATCCTCCGCAACCCAACGTCCAGGGCGATGTTCCATATACGGGGCAGGAGGGGTCGGATCTTGAAGATAGCATCGAAGCATGGGTTCATGCATAATCCCCGTCTCGCTTCCTTTCAACCACTTATCCCACCACCTGATCGACTCCTGCAGGAACCCAATCTGCGGCCCAGGATATCCGAAATTTGGGTACTTGTGCCCCCATGGACCAACAAGGCCTTTTCTAGGCACCTTCAAGTTCTCCAACATCCTGAAGATGGTGTTGGTATAAGGGTCCATCCATCCGCCCACGAGATAAACAGGACATTGGATGGAGCTGTAGTCTTCGCCGATGGACGCGTGTTTCCAGAAATCGTCACGCCTCTGATGCTGGTGCCACTCTTCGGCGAAAAGGCCACCTGATTGAAGTCGCTTCAACCAGAGGTCCCGCCACTGATCACCGACTATTGCTGGATCGGGAGGCGACGAGTTAATCGAAAACATAGAAGCAGCCCAGGTCAGATTTTCAGTCAAGATACAGCCGCCCATGTAATGAATATCGTCGTCATATCTCATATCAGTCGAACAGATGGAAATCACAGCCTTGAGCTCAGGTGGTCGACGAGCTGCAACTTGTAGCCCATTGAAGCCGCCCCATGAGATACCAATCATGCCTATTGACCCCGTACACCAGTCTTGCGCAGCAATCCACTTCAGAATCTCTAAAGCATCGTCTTGTTCCTGCAGCAGGTATTCGCCTCGTAGGATACCTTGAGAGTCACCTGTTCCTCGCATATCAACGCGGACACAAGCATAGCCGTGAGCTGCAACGTATGGGTGGTTCATGGCATCGCGAACGGCAGTCATGTCTCGCTTTCGGTATGGTAAGTATTCGAGAATTGCTGGGACAGGGTGTGATTTGGCGTTTTTGGGTAGCCATATCATAGCTGACAAGACTGTCCCATCACTCAAGGTGATGGGCTCATGGTAGATGATGTCGATGGCTGGGAGATGCATTTTCGATGACCTTGATAAAATCGAAGGCTTCACCAGCTCTAATTGTCGTGGTACCTGGTGGTCTTTTGTTTTCCCTCTAGCTTCTTACTGATCATGAAGAAGAGACTGAGCGCTGAGATAGACTTATTCAGAAAAGTGCGCCTCAATTGACAGAGCAGCTTACTCCTCTAGGAAGGCAATCTAATCACCGTCGGCCAACCACCTAAATATCTCAATCTCACAGAAACCATTTGCTACGCCGAGCGGCCGAGTTCTGGGTTACATCGCGACCGATTATCATGCTATTCCCCGCTCTTCAAACGAACCCCGCCCCCATTGATGCAGATCACGACTCCATACGGATTGATAGTGATGCTTATCGCTTAACCAAGGATACAATTGCCCTTCTGAGCATCGCTTTATCGTGAAATCATAGGCCCTCGGGTGCACTTTTAATACCCGGGGTCGCGGGCAGAGTTCGCCGATGAGGTATTATGTAGTGAGACAATGTCTTTCAAGGCGTTTAACCGGCGTATAGAATTGCTGCCGTCGGATAAGACGGTATTTAGCTTGGTTTTCTTATTTCCAGGTCTCAGATAAGATCGCTGAACGTTTTGTATTAAGTTAAAGGTGACCACGGTATCCGAGCTTTGTCGATCTTTTGATCCTCTGTGATACTTTCTCATCCCATGCCAAAGAAGAGTGATACCTCACTTTGTTTACAACATGTCAGCTCTTGAGATCACACCCGCAACGGCGGATCATGAGCTTGATGACACAAAGAAGTTCAAGGTAGAAGACATCCAAGATGTCGAGATCGGAGATGTCAGGAAGCCAGACCTCTACAGTAAAGTCTCGGTGTATCTAACCATGGTCTTCTCAGGTCTTGCCCTGGGATCAGATGGCTAGTAAGCAAAAGCAACCCACGACGCTATTCTCCATACACGCTCTAACAAGAAACAAGCAATGCTGCAGTCATTGGTAACCTCGAACTCCTATTCGCAACCCTCTACCCTGAAGCCCTAACATCAACAATGCGATCCCGCCTCTCAAACGCCTTCCTCATCGGCATGATCGCCGGCATGATAGGTTTTGGCGTGGTAGTAGACCAACTGGGTCGCAAAACCGGCGCCGTCATGACAACGTTTATCCTCCTTCTCGGCATCGCATTGAGCGCTGGCGCAAGCGGTTTAACCACAACCGGTCTCATGTGGATGCTCGTCATCGCCCGTGGAATAGCTGGTGTAGGAGCAGGAGGAGAATATCCCGTGTCAGGCGCCGGTGCGATGGAAGCGTCTGACGAAGATGGCCAGTTTCGCAAATCGAGAGGGTTCATGTTTGCCATGGTAGCTGATCTCTCTGCGGGGCTGGGATATACTTTTGGTGCGCTCGTTCCGTTACTCCTATTGCTTTGTGTGCATCAACGAACGGATCGATATGAGACTGTTTGGAGAGTTGCACTTGCGCTGGGTGCAGTTCCACCGCTGTCTATCTTTTGGTTCCGACTGAGGACGAGGGTATCCACGGCGTATCGAAACTCAGCCCTTCGAAAACAAAGAACGCCGTATGTTCTGATCTTCAAGAAGTATTGGAGACGCATCATTGGTGCTGCTCTTGGTTGGTTCTTGTATAACTGGATCTCGATTCCCTTTGGCATCTTTAGCTCTGTTATCATTTCAAGAGTGAATGCTTCGAACTCCCTTGTCCAGAACCTCGGTTGGGGAGCGCTGATTAATAGCTTCTACCTTCCCGGCCCTTTTATTGGCGGATACTTGTCGGACAAGATCGGTAGGAGAAAGACTATGGCTTTGGGATATACTCTTCAAGCCGTTCTCGGCTTCGTGCTTGGTGGCGCCAACGAACAAATCCAGCAAGTCTTTCCGTTGTTCGTGGTTCTATATGGCATTTTCCTCACTCTAGGTGAAGTTGGCCCTGGAAGGTTTGTGAAGCTCGTTGATCCATTTCATACCTGTGGTGCTAACATTTCCTGTAGTACTGTTGTCATTGTGGCGACTGAACCGTTCCCAACTTCTGTTCGAGGTCATGCTCTTGGCTTTATCTCCGCATGGTCAAAAGCTGGTGCTGCCATCGGTACTCAAGTTAGTCATGCTCGCTATCTCAATGCTTCGTATCGTTGCTAACTTGCCCAGGTTTTCACCGCTATCCTCAGCTCATACACAGATACTGTCAAAGGCAATCAGGTTGTCTTCTTGATTGGCTCAGCCTTTGCAGTTCTGGGCGCACTCAATGCATGGTTTGTTGTCCAGGATGGCGAGAAGCATCTCGAAAAGGAGGATCAGGTCTGGAAGAATTATCTCGAGGAGAATGGATGGGATGCCAGTTGGGGTGATCACCAGACACAAGATCCTGTCGGAACATTCAAGGATGAACTCAAGCCAACATCTTGATTCGAGGGCATTGATAGGTTATAATAGTAGTAGTGGCGTGTCCCCTCTTGACATCCTCCAGTAATTTGTCGAGTTAACCAATTCCTGGCAATTCATAATCGTCCAGCCCCCACTTGAGCAGGAAGTCTGTTGTTATCTCCCAACTGTCTATCAGGTGAGGTTCTCCCCAGAGAATAAACCCAGATCCTACGGTATCTCCCCCCAATTCACCGAACAAGTCGATATTACTCGGCGCCGGCAATATCGGTGGTTTGAAAAGATCAAAGTTGATCAAAGTTCCAACTAAGTCTTTCAGAAAGTCGGCGTGACTAAAATTGAACTCATTGCTAATGAGATTCTCTCGCATCATCGGACAAGGAAGACAATCGATCCAAGAAAGGTGATCTAGCCTCATCTGACTCTGTGTCGGTGCCAACGAGCCACGATATTCTGGCGCCTTGGGAAGAATAGAGGAATATCTGGGAAAGGCGAAGCCGGTGGCGATTGAAGGGCCTGGCGCACAATAAGCCCCTGTCAAGCTATCCACCATGAATCTGTTCCGCAAAAGTCCTCGAAACACGTTGTATTTGACAATATGTATTAGATGATCGACTGGTAGAGGGAACCATAGCTCCTGGTCCCGCGTCGCCAAGCTGCTGCTCTCTTCTGTTCTGGTTTGCCTTCTCGTGTCTGGGGTTGCAGAAGACCCTTTCGAAGGTCTTGGAGCTTCTGCTGTACCTAACTCATCAAGTCTGCAGCGATTGACTTGGTAATTGCATCCCGCGCCTCTGGTTTTTGACTTGTCGCCCGACACTTTACGTAAACCTGGTACACGTAGTCAGCTACATGAGCTTTTAGTCATCTAGTGGCGTTCAGAGTATATGAAACAGTAAGGATGAAGTAGCGAAGACTTTTATCAATCAAAGCAAGCGTAATACGTACTAGAAGCTCGTTTATAAGGACGATTCTGGACTTTCTTTGTTTGTTTGGCCCCTTCATCAGATGCATCATTCGGTCCAAGCTTGGACTGCGTGGCGCCAACGGGCGAACTGGTTTCTCTCGCTGGAGTTGTCATGGCCAAGCTAGCGTGCCTTATGCGTCAGCCTCCCCAGAAGGTACTACCTAGAGAGGATGAAGTAATACAGGAGTGAACTCGCACGTCGAGGAGTTTGTCATCAACATTCATTGATTATCTCAGGCTATACCGAAAGAGGCAAGAATGTCAGTTTCACGACACCAACAGGAGGTTGGAGCTAGGCTCAGATTGGTAAAAAGGTCAGGTCCTGTAAGATGCACTACGAAAAGCACGAGACATGTTTGTCGACAATGGAAGTATGAAATGTTATAAAGAGCCCATATACGGAGTAATTCCATAAGTGTTTCCATACTCATCAATCTCTTGCTGCATATATTGACTCATTAACATCATGTCCTCAGTCGTCGGCTTCCTCCGCCGTAATTGGCATGCTTACTATTCCCCCAGAACCACCAAAGAATACTGACGCCATCAAATTCGGGATTCTTGGAGCATTGCCCTCGTATGTAATACCTAAGGGGAATGCACAGCTCGAGTATAACCTAGGTGGCGGGACTATGCTTCACCTTGGCACATATCCCATGTATGCACTGCGTCAGATCATGGGTGTTGAGCCTGAGGAGTGTACGGCATGCAAAGCTAGGATACCTCCTCCACCGGGAGATCTCCGCGACGAGTTCGCTGAGATAAGCTTGCGCTTCCCTGGTGGACGGGTCGGGAACGCTATAATAAACGCGGGAGCATCCGTTACCACTTTCCCAACATTCAACATATCAGTCTGTCATAAAGAAATTAAGATGGAGGACACGAAACTCCCGAAAGGAAAGACCAAGTGGAAACGCAGGAAGCTAAGCTTCAGCAACTTCCTTGAATCATCTTTTGGAACCGCATTGACATCGTGGACGAGTACACGATTCGGGATGAGACGAGTGAGAAAGACTTGAAGGAATGGACAGTCAAGCAGTCCAAGAAGGTCTATACGTTCAAAGACGCAAATATGGACCAGCCGGGTGAGCCATTTTGGTCGTCATATCGTTATCTGCTGGAGCAGTTCGTCAATCGTGTTCGCGGGAATCGGGGTTCTGGACTATGGGTTTACTATGTGGACAGCACTGCGCAGGCGAAAATGATCGATATGGCTTATGAGAAGTCTGGACTGCCCTTGCGGCCTGCAGGCACGTTTAGACTGGAAGAACCTATGAGCACCTTGTTGGGTTGAACTCGTTGGCGGTGAGGGCGGCTTGCTCGGCTAAGGGTTTGAGCTGGACCAGCGTTGGAATGCTCATCGCAGCCACCCTAGACACAAACGGAACAACGGCTCCGCCAAACATGTCTTACAAATGGGTTACGAGATATGCTTAACCCTAAATGGTAAGGCTGAATCGCCAAATAAATGCGTTGACATTTATTTCGCCCTGTTGACTAATAAACAAATTTGTCCATCATTGAGACACATTTTCGCCCTGTTGCTCCCTGCCTAATGCACCCAAAAAAACAGCGCAAATAGAACAATCCCCTCAATCACCCTCTTACCTATGTTTCCCGTAAGCTGTTCGTCTTCCGAAGAAGCCGCAGATCCAAGGCAAGTCATCAGCAATTGTAACTTGCTGCAAAGCCCAACGCAAATCGGTACGGCATTCTCCTCATCCACAAGCCAACGTGACATAAACCCCGAGCAGCTGTAACGTCACAGGGTAGCAACAGAGGCTAAATCTGGGGGAGCGGGTAAGCCCGAGACCCTTGACCCCTGGACACGAGGGATGCCGATGTTCCGAAGTAAACGATCTACTTCCCCAGCCACGGCGTCATTAATTGGAACGTGGTACTCAGAAATAGCAAGTTTTCCTACGCATCAGGACAAGCCTTTTCAATAATCTACGGCGTGGAATGATCGGTGAACAATACGAACAGTAACTCGAAGTCCCCGTGGTTTGCCTACAAGGGGACTAGGCTCTCGTCCAAAAATAGCTGCGACTCTAACTGGTTGTCTCACGGGAAATACGAGATGTACCTAACCACTTCGGGGCAGATCATGCTATAGCTCCATACGATATTCTGGCCTTTGCACACGTGAAGGCTTAACTTGGGGATTTAGCGTGGTAATTCAGGATCGTAGCCTCGGGCGGAGCGGCACTATGGCTTGAATGGACCCTTCGAGATTCTCATGGCTGATCTGTCATGCCATGAGCTTCAGAGCCTCAAACTCGTATACTGCCAAGGGTCGTATAATCGTCTCATGATTGAAATGTTACATTCCGTGAGAGAGAAAAAGTATTTAAGGAGGGAGATGCAGTGCTAGTAAATTGGTTTCTCATCAGCTTCAACTCAATCACTCTTCACTCGCTTCAATCACAATCGCTACCAACACTCAATTGCCTTAGTAGTAAGTGACCTAAATCAGGTCAACCTCCCAGACACTAACATCTTCCAGAACCACCAAACAACCTCCCTTAACCATCATCATGCAGTTCTCTCTCGCCTGTCTCGCCGCCATCCTGGCCACCAGCGTCTCTGCTGCCCCAGCTCCCGCCGTCAACATGATGGCCGCCAGCCCCCAATGGACCATCGAGAACATGCAGCGAAGCTGCGCCAAGGACGACAGCTCCTGCACCTGGAACTTCAAGATCGACACCCACAAGGGTGTCGCCACCGGCTGCAAGTACGTCGTCAAGGGCAGCAAGGCGTCTCAGCGCAACGGAGGACCGGTCAAGTGCGGTGACTACACCATCACCTCTGGCTGGAGCGGCCAGTTCGGCCCTGGAAACGGATTCACCACTTTCTCTGTTGTTTCTTCCAAGCGACAGATCGTCTGGCCTGCTTATACCGACAAGCAGGTCCAGAGCGGAAAGGTTGTTAAGCCTGATCAGTCTTATACCCCTGCCAACCTTCCCAAGTAAGCGACGGGAGATCTTTGGCACTAGTACATAGCAGCATGCATGGTTTAGATGTGGAGATTCATGTTATTAGTCGCGATGTCTTGGATGTTCAATGCCAGTATAGTCAATAATACATAATATGTAAACATCATTTTAGACAAATGGAACTCTGTGACAATTTTATTACGGAGTGATACCGCAGACAACAGTACCATGAAAAAGTCAGTACAATTCCCAGTTTCTGACCAAAGTGTCAGATCATAGTCTCTCAGACCCAGTTCTCCCTCTAGGTAAGGTTACGAAGAATTTGCTCCCGCAACTTCAAATTTGGTAGAAGATCCTGAAGACTTTTAATATCCATCGGAAAACTGCTACGCTTGATATCGAACCCATTTTCACCTCCCCTCAACAGATCTTTCCAACTACTCTCCACATTTGAAGAGATCTTGCGGTGGTTGGTGCTCTGCCAAGTGATTCGACCCTGGTATCGATCGGATCTCTCATACCGGAAAACATCAGCTTGAACATGACCAGCTTCGAAATTCCAGATCTCCAGTATTTTGAGAGCGTCTATCCCCTCTACTGCCTCTGCAGCATTAATTAAGAGACTCTCAGAGGTATCACTGAAAGAAGAGGTAAGTGCGAGAGTTTTCAGTGCTTTGAACTCCGTTCGTATAAGCCTATCGAAGAATGTTTGTGCATCGAAAGCAAAGGAGACAGATATATGCTCAAGGCGATCTGCGGCTTGGGAGATGGATTCCAGAAGTGTTCCATTTGGTCGTGGCATTACCATTTCCCCAGCCTGTTGGTGATATGGGGTATGGAATTCTTCAAAATAGGTCAACATCTTTGTTGAATCTGGTACTAAAAGCCCCGACTGCTGGAAAGCTACGGGATGTTGGTATTATGGACATTGATGAAGTGTAGGAAATGAGAGACACATACCGCGATCCCAATTTCTATCTTGTTCAAGATTGCCATAACACCATCTCTCAAGATGAATGGATTCAATACACGAAGAAGACGAGATG
This sequence comes from Fusarium agapanthi, assembly GCA_001654545.1. Lineage (NCBI taxonomy): Eukaryota > Fungi > Ascomycota > Sordariomycetes > Hypocreales > Nectriaceae > Fusarium > Fusarium agapanthi. The sequence goes on along the minus strand of LTDI01000084.1, from coordinate 227,933 downwards.
ATCTCATTTAGAGTTATCGGAGAGACGTTTGGGAAGTATTCTCTCCGAATAACCAGCTCAGCGATGGCATCAACGTTGGGCAAACTCGTGGCCCCTTGTTGCGGTAAGGAAGTTCGGTCGAAGCGAGCAGGCTCTCTCCCTAAGAAATACTCACTTACACCGTTCAAAACGTCGAAACAAGACCAAAAATGTTGGTCGAGGGTGTTTGAAGGGTTAAAAGGGTTGTGGCGGGCCTCAATGAATCTCCTTGCTTGACGAGAGACGATGCCCAACTCCACTGTAACCCGTTGTGTCTTCCATCTTGAGAGGATACGCCAAAGGGCGTGCACTGCTTTCGAAAACAGAACCGGGTCATTATCGTCATCCAAGGAGAAGTTATATGAGATCTCGAGAAGAATATGTTTGACAAGTAGTTTCCGATAGGAGCGGACATGGTTTTTGAAGGAGTCTAGCTCATGTGGCGCTATCTTTATATGGTTGTATGTTTCTTTCTCTATGAGAGCTTGCTAGGTTCCGGATACGCTAGCAAAGGTCGATAAGCGGAAGGTTGGTTTCTTTGATCTCTTGTGCGTCTCTATCAGAGCTTGGACGATGTATAACTCGATCTCGGGAGGGACCCTAGTGCAAGGTGATGTACTGCGCACAACGGCTATGGTGGGAGAAATCATGGTGCAATGTACTGCCGTATGAGTATGGCTGTACTGAAAGGTGGTGAGTAACCTGGAAGTCTGTTACTCTGGGATATCGAGTGGGTTTATAATTAGAAAAATGGGTCATCGCTTAAGAGAAGAGGGGAGAAAACCAATTCAGACTTTTTATTCTTTAAAGTCAAAGTTTGCGAGTTTAGGCTCTAGGCAGTTGATTGGAGCACTCCCATATTCGATACATCCATGACACGCATCAAAAGCCTCTCAATCATTCCCAGGATGACTCAGGTGCACTTGTTTACAGAGAACAAAAACGCTATTCGCTGTTTGGACCTGTGGCTCAGATTTTAAAACCAAGACAAGTACATGAGTCAGAAATCAAGCTTTTGCCAGCCAAGTTCTCGGTAGCGATCAGGACTCATAAGCCATGAGCCGCAAGCCATTTTTATGCTAATTAGGAAAAAATACTGAAGTAAGATTTATGAGATTTATGTCGTACACTGTCTGAGATATGTGATAGATTTGCGGCTTGCATCTTTAGAGAATCCGTATAGGCCCGTTTCCTCTGTTTCCTATCGGCAGAAAGCTTCTGCTTTTGGGCCAGTGGTCTAGCGGTCTGACCTTTACAGCACCACAGATCTTGTTGAAAGCTTTCGCCCGCGGTACGGAACTAAGCCAAATATAAACAATATAGATGTCTCAAAGTTCAAGTTTCAAACCCTGTTTCCTAGTAGAAGCGCGGAGAATCTGCTCCTTTAGCATCAAATGCGTCAACATGTCTGAAAAAGTAATGATATCGTCGACGGCAAATTGGTGCTCCTTTACCTCAAGTGTGTAGCTCCCCTTACCAGCCAAGACATTCTTCCAGGGGTTGTATACGCATGTAGGGAGGCTTTGATACTCGGTGTTATGATGCCAGAGGCTATGAAGCCCGCAGCTCAGCCAACTAATCCGACCCCTGGCCGCCCCGAGCTTCTCGTACCTAAAGATATGAGCATGTTTATCTGTCAGGCCGAATTACCATATCTACATCATCTCGAGGGCGGGCATTCTCTTGTCGGCTTCTGAAGCAGCTTTCAACAGCTGATTGTCAAGGGTTCCGAAGAATCGATGGGTCAGTGCTAGGGTTTTTAGCTGTTTGAACTCTACTTCTTTGCAGCCATCAAAGAAATCGCTTGCTGTGATGGTATAAGACAGAGCGATATGTTCGAGATGGTCGGCGGCTTGCGAACCGAGGTCCAGTGACTCCAGATTGGCTGATATAGGATTCATGATATAACCCTGACTGACGCCATGGAAATAGGAAAGTTGTTTCACTGACGGTGGTAACTTAAACCGTGTCGAAAAAACTTTCGATTGTCAGCGTCAAAGAAATCAGGAGCCGGGGAGGGAATCACATACCATGACTGCGGCAAATGCCAAACCCATTCCACCATTTCTCTATATGTATAGACTCAATAGCGGTAGTGGACGAAATTATGTCAGGGAAAATCCTTTGTAAGATATCGCAGTCGCAGCCTTCGTGCAGGTACGAGTAGAAGCTTCCAGTGACTCTGAGGGTGATGGATTTGACAAACTGTAGCCGCCCCCTCTGGGCAAACTTCTCGAAGACGAGGAGCTCCTGTACAGTTAGTTTAAAGTCCTGAAAAGTGTGCTTCTCCACGATGCGCTGCCAGGTTTAAGAGACAGTAGCCAAGGGGGCCAGGCGTTCCTCGCCGTGCTTGTAGAGCTGTATTAGATCATTGACTATAAAGAGTTCCACGTCGAAAGGAAGCTTAGGATGTGATGCAAGGATCCGCAAGGCTGTTGGATCTGGAGTAGAGGCCATGTTGTTGATATAAGGACGGTATAGAAGTGAAATGATAAAGGAAGCTGGAAATGAAAGAACGGAAATGAATTTTGTAGGACGATGGCCCGGCTTTATAGCCCCCACTGGGTGAGCAAGTAAAATTAAATATTCGGGGTAGTCCCTAAACACAGTATTGGTCCCGCTAGAAATGCTCAAGGTTTTTGACTTGAACTTAGTATACTGGGCTACTACATCCTCAAAGGAAGTTGAAATGAAATCACCGAGTAAAGTTCGAGTTTATATCCGTCAGCCAATTGAAAGTCCCCCAAGAAGCCTGTGATTCTGCATGATCAGATGATAACTCTTGAAACCCCCTCACCTCTGAGCTTGTAGGATCAAGACCATAGAGATTCATCCGCTTCCCCATCTGACGTCCCGATAAGAGGAGGTCCTGGCCCAAGTTATCGTTTCCATGAGAGAAGCACCCCAAGCTGAAGATGTTAATGGCTGCTAGGGTCGTCAGACTGTCAGATAATCTTTCCGCGCGATATAGTCGCTCTGCATCGTTGAAAAAGCTGTGTGCAAGTGTGGCTGCTCTACCATCGGAGGCGGTGTGAGCAAACTGCTCAGGCGTTAGTGGGGGGAGACAAGGAGACAAGAGAGTTGCTTACACAAGCGAGATAGAGTATCGAACTGACGAGAAAGGCAGAGCAGAACGTCGGGTTATGTTGTACCAGATCCGTGAGGAACAAATCTCTGTCGATGAAACCCACAGCAGAGTTATCCGTCTCGAGAAACGTGGGGATGAGCGTCGATGCAGATCGGTTACTTATCGGTACACGTGTCCAGTACGAGACGGAAAGCTCGTTCAAGCGAAGATCGCAGTGTTCTTTGGGCCGAGATTCATTGAGCAGGACAAGGTCTGGTTTCCCTTCTCGGGAGAGGGTTAGTAGGCCTAAGATAGCATCTCTAGGCGAGCTTGGTATATCGATTGGGGGTAATGGAAGGGGAGGGGGAAATGGTGAGGCGTGAATGGGTAGCACGATGGGACAGACTGCTGCAGGACAAGCCATCGGTGTTCTGGGTAAAATGCTGCGAATCGTCGTCCACTCTGATGGCCGTTGTCTAGCCATTAAATTCGGCGCCGGGGATCTCTTCCGCTTCCCTTGGTCGCCAAGGACTCGAGCGTGCTCAATGACGGCTCCAAAATCATCACCAGCCTGTAACCTGCGCAATATCTTCTGATCCGTCGCACCACCAGGCTTCCTCAAACTCTCAAACAACCTTCTAAAGCTTCTATTCTCAACCTCCAACTCTTTGACTCTCCTTTTGAGTTGATTTGAGTGCATTTCACGGTCATTAGCAATATCAGCGTAGTGACACTCGCCCCCACGGCGCTGACAGGCAATACATGTGGGAAACTCGCCCGTGCACTATATATAAGTAAGCATCGGTTCATGGAGGGGGTGGGAGGGACGTACCCGGACTTTTCTGCTCCTGCATGAGTCGCAAGCTACTGCAACGGCGCGCCTTTTGGGTGCGGGAGCAGGGATGGCTTCGTTTGATAGAGAGGTTGGACCGCGGGGTAAAAGTGGAGGATAGTTCATGGTGTTACATGGATGGATTCGTTCGTGTTGGAAGGCGTTTGGCAATTGTTGCGTCATGGGGAAATGGGTTTGTCGAGTGTTGATCGTGGTCGGGAGTGGAATGTAGAACGGACGGAGGGGCCTCCGTGTCTGCTCATTGGCTGCGTAATTTTACTAGATCCTCTCGCTTAGCCAGGCGATATCAACGGACCGGATCAACGATATCCATCTCAGGCTTGATTATTTTACGCATTAGTACATGGCATAACTCACGTCCAACGCCCACAACAAATAACTACAGACCGGTGAGGATATGCTGAGACTACAGAATCACACAGAAACCACAGCTACACAGTATCATCTCCATCTCCCCCTCATCAGGCGGCCGTCTGAACTGAATCCTAACCTTGTCCCAAATCCTCAACCACGACGCAATAATCACCAATTTGCACTGCTCATCCAATTCATTCGCCATCTCCAAATCCGTAAACTCAAATCGCGTAGGTTTATCAGACCCCATATTCAGCGCGCCTATCGCCAACACTTCAGGTCTCGAGCCCATATACAATTTCCATCCTTCGCCATCTCCAAGATTCCTCCACTCAAAACTTGTTCGCTGAGGGGCGTTGACGTTGAAAGAATGTGTTGCGGTTCTATCGCCCAAAAGACGGTAGTACATGGTGATATTTGAAGAAGGAGACGTGTTGGTGAAGTCGAGCTCAGCGGTGTGACGAGAGTATTTCACTGTTGCTAGTGGCGATGCGTTTTCATCTTTTCGTGTGAGGAGATTTACTCTGGCTTCGAAATCGTCTTCTGTGTTTTTGTATGTGCATGAGATTGAAAGGGGTGTGCTTCCGGTGTTACCGCGTATGTTGAATTTAACCTCTGAGTCACCTTGTCTATGGATAGTGAAAGACGTCGGTATAATGAATTCCTCAAGTAGATTTGAGGTTGAGTAGGCTGGAGGAGGAGCAAGGACCTCCAAACCGACTTCATCTTGACCCATGGCGACAATATAATATGGAGTTGTGAGTTATTGAATCCCAGTTGAAGTAGTGCTGAGTCTTGGCTTTATATAGCGCGGCTGAGATCATGGTCTCACGTAGTCGCGTCACTGGGTCTTTTCTTTGTGTCGTTGTGCCCACGTGTCTCAATCTCTTTGTTTCGTAGGCCGCTGACTTTCGTAGCCTTTCAGGTTAGGTCACAGAACCACTGATCAACTGGAGCCCCTTTGAGCCTAGCGTCCCAAAGCGTCTCTGACCAACAGAACGATGACACAAATAAGCATAACTTAAGCTTAAGATTCTGATGGAAGAACGGTGAACATTCATGGGAAAGAAAATACGATGCTACTTGATACAGGAATCGTGCGCCATCTAGGCTCGCCACTCACAGATAACATCTAATGACGACGCTTCCCACAGAGGAGGCCAACCAAACACCTGTCAGAGTCTCCAGGGATGGAAGACAGAAATCATGGGAGCTCAGTCCAATGAATCCGATCCAGAATAGCCATTGTGCAAGCCAAAGGAGGGGCACCCCCATTGCCATGGTCATGTGAAGGCGTGAATGACCTATCATGGATGGGGCCAGAGCTTCGACTTCCCCTGTGAGGGTACCGTAGCTGTGACCTTCAGATCCCGTGTGCGACTTTGGTAACAGACAGTCCTCCTCCTTTGGACCCGTCGACTCCTTCGCTTCCACGCCCGATTCGCCCTCTTGTTTCTCGTTAAGCTTGTCGCGAGTTCGTATCGTTCGGATAACAGTCACAGCCATCAAGGCCATAACGAACAGCCAAGCAAGTGCACTGCCAAACATAAGTGCAGCAAATGGTGATCTTGTAGCCCTTGACAAAGCCCCAAAGTAAAAGTCGTGATTCCGACCATAGTTTACCGTCAAGAACATGTGGTAGAATGAAAATGCTTGGAGAATCGCTTCTGCAAACATTGCAGACATAGAGGAGGTCGTATCCTGAAATTTCGAGTTTTTGGTACCGTGGGACGAGATGGGAAGCCAACTAAGGCGAGGGAGCGAGCACCAAAGCAACATGAGCTGTACGACGGGAATATCCTCGTATCCAGGGGTGGTCTGGACAATAGTTGCATTGGCTAAATTGGCGAACAGCTGGATGCACCCGAGAAGAACTCCTCCCAAGATCCATCTCGCAGGATCGTAGAACAGCGGGCGGGAATTGGTGCTGCTGGTACTTTGTCGTGCACTGTTGGCTTGCAGTATAGCAAAGAATGTCACCAAGTTGATCAAGCCGATACTCATCAGCTTCCATTCATTGGAAGGACATTGCGCAATATCTTCTGGGGATCTGGGGTAGATCCTCCATCGCCAGGGGATCATGTCACGGGGTTGAGGGCGCGCCGGCTCTTGCCACGTATATCCACAAGTCTCGTTCATCCACCGCCGCTGAGTCTCCAGATCTTTCGGGCTCGATGTTGAGCATGGTTCTTCGTGCTGGGACATGGTAAAAGTGTTGCAAAAACAGGCTTTGTCGAAATACCCTCCCGCCGCGATGTGACTGCTAATCAAGTCGTAGCTTGCAGTATCGAAACTGAGAGCTGTCATGGAGTTTCGCCGGCTGTTGTATACCCATGGGCGAGCTGCATTGCCTGTATGTTGTGTCGTGGCTGTGAAGCTGCAGGAGCTGATGACATGGTCGAACATCTCTTTAGTTCGGGCGGAAGGCGACTCTCTCAGGCATGCTGGTGCCTTGTTGGCAATGTGTATGGATGCGTATCCATCGGCCAGGCTTTTGGGTGATAGGCTCTGTAAGCCATTTGTGTCTCCAACGTCGACGAGCCAGTTTCTACCGGTTGTTGTCTGAATCCAATGATGAAGTTGTGCCTTGGCTAGGACCGATCTGCTGCAGTATTTACTGTAGCGCTTAACAACACTGGGCGAGAACTCGGCGCTCAGACAGCTCAGTTCAGTAAGCCACTTATAGTGCGTGCAGAAGATAAAATACGAAGTGCAGCGATGGCGAGTGCACTTTGTCATGGTATCCAGCCAAGCGGACTGATCTTGTTGCGCGATGCACTGCGGCATCGGTGCCAAGTCCTCTGGGTTAATCCATCCTCCACGGTTCTTCAGTATGCTCGAAAGATCGCGGGTCGAACCTGTTGGTATTGTTAGCATTCCAACGGTCTCGGTATGGGGTTTGACGCACTAGTCAAGGGTTCCCCAGACACTCCAGCGATTAACAGCGCCGGGAGCAGCGTCTGGATTTTCATGTTCTCGACGTGCAATAGTCTGAGAGACGGCCAGAATAGAAACAAGAGGAGGGTTTGTTTCTCTTGGTGTTTCGAGGTCAGATGATCTTGTGAGGTGATGCCTGGGTACTCGAAGTGCGGGGAAGCCACGTAAGTCGGAGTGATCAAACATTCCGACCAATGAATCCAACTTTCAACCCTCCCACGACTTCATTCGTGCTTCTATTTTTACTTTTCAGAACTGTCCTCGATTTAAGCATGATTATCGGATCTAAATAAATCCCAGCCCTTTGCACTAGTGTAATGTTGTGAGACTCAATCTTGTTTGGAAACATGGGAACATGACCCTGCATGTTTCGCCCAGTCCCCTTTAGGGGATCGTGTGACGAGTTGCTGTTTGTAGCACTGACGCCTAAAAATAACACCGGCACTTCGCCAGTCATTTCGAGTCGGGATACATTGAAACAGGTTAATAAAACAAGAGCAACTAATGGCAGGAGTTTCTTATTTTTGAGAGATATTCTTATTGAGTTGACCAAGTTGCCAACGTCCACGGCCCCTGCACTCGAGCTCCAGTTATTTTCGGACATGATGCTTGTCCCAACTTGTGAAACCACTGAAACATCACTAATAAGGCTGATCATTGCCCATATCTACAAACTTCTTGCACGCATGCTGATCTGTAGCTCCTATAGATAGATCCTATCTTTGGCATAAATAAGTCTCCTTTTGCCCAGATCAGCTTCTGTTCATTCCAGCCCAGATTTTCAGCATCATCACAAGCGACCTGCAGCCAAGTCAACATTCTCCCCTCACAATGCGTTCAGCAATCTTTCTCGCAGTTCTAGTTGCCTTCATTCCTACTGCATTTGCTGAAGAGCTCAGCGCAGATGATGTGCCCACCGCCTGCAAGACAATCTGTCAACCCATCGTCAACCTCACCAACGCATGCGACATCGACCCCAAGGGTCCCGAGAAGCGCAGCGACAGAAGACGAGACCTTGTCATCCTTGATCACGAAGACGACGATGAGCCCATAGAAGCGGCTTGTATTTGCACCAACAAGAGTTTCGACGTCGAGGGCGTGATGGGACTCTGTGCGAACTGCATGGCGCAGAATAGCAAGGACACAGAAGGTAAGACATCCAATTGTGGTGTGACATTAATCTTCTAGCTAACATTCCGTGACACAGACATCGACAAGATCATGTCGCAATGCTCCTTCTCGTCAACCTCTTACGTCCGCGCAGCAACGAGTGTAGTCTCAGGCATCGAGGTTCAGGCTACCAAACCGGCTGCAACAATAACCCCTATCGCTACAAACACGGCTGCAGCAGCTACAGTGACTGCAACAGTTGGTAATGGCACTGGGAAGGTCACGCGTTCGATGATGGGGTTGGCTGGGGTCACTTTGGTGTTATTATCTATCCTGTCGATTTAAAGACTCTCTTTCTCTATGCCTCCAATTCCAGTGACGAGCACTAAAAATAAATATAGCCATCATTTTATTTTTGCCTTCCAGCGTACTACAAGGACCTCCTGTCGGGCCTGATGCTTTTCTGCTTAGCAAGTGTGCTGTCTCGTCCGTGAATATAAAAATTGCGCGGAAGACTTCGAATTGAGGACATACTGCGAGCTGTCAGGTACCGTATTAGGAGGAGACTTCGCAAGATCTCTTACCTTGCTTCAAGTTTGTTCCCCCTCATCCACCGCCAGCTAGTGTCAAGGCAGGCCCGGACTACATCTACACGGGTACACCCAGTACGCCGTCAGGATAGAGCGTGCAGTTTCGTGGAGGTCGACGACCAAGCACCCCTCCTTTCTGTTTACATCTTCCCCAATCTTCTACCGCCGCTCCCTTTCCTCTTCACTACCATTCGTCGCCATAACAATGTCTCCCCCAACCGTTGGCGGCGATGCGATGCGTTGTGCTGAGACCATGCTGTCTGATGTGGAAGAGCCGATCCATCTAATCATGGACGGGGCGACCTCCAAGACCATGGACATGTTTGGAGAGTTTGTGCCTATGAGGGATGCTATGTGCTGTGCTGAGAAGCCAAGTTATGGGTTTTCTCTTACTTACCGTGGGTAACTAGGGGCCACGCATAACTTAGCTCTCAGCACAGCGCATGGCATCTCCCATAGGCACAAGCTCAACGAGCATGTTCATGGTCTTGGACATCGTTAGATCCCACCAGTCAACTAAGGCAGTGCATCCACTGACCAGGACGCCCCCGCCAACAACCAGAATGGGCCTGTCTCTATTCATTCTGATGATGAGATCTATATGATCAACATCGACTCGGTTTTCAATCCTGACAGCAGCACTAATTTTCGCGGTGTGCTTTGGAAGAAACCCTCAAAGCACCGCCCTCAATCTCATTCGCCCAGCGAGGCAAGAATCAGTTTCGCAGCAGGATGGTCCTGTCAACGTCACCTCCCGAGGTGCGCGCGATGCAAGCATCAGCTTTTAAGGTCTATCAACTCAAAATAACACTCTCAACCGTGCCCGCCATGGACTTTCAAGGAATTTCCGATCAGAGTATCTTGCTAGTGGTATGGGAAGGGGAAACATCATTAATCTCACGCAAGTAGCTGAGCTCAACCAATCATATGCATCTTTGACTCGTACATATTTTCGACCACCATGTTCCCAAGTGAAGTCTTGATAGTTCAACGCCGAGCCTGACCTTGTAGTCGGGGGTATCGTCTGCGAGGATAGCCTAACACAGTATCAACATAATGGACCTCTCTGCGTAGTTCAAGCCACTTCTTCACTTGTAATCCTGCCAAGTCACGAACAACCAAGTTTCTTTGTCGAGAGTCGCTTTTTGATTCCGCCAGCATTCTACGCCTGGTGCTCGTCATCTGCAAGGCACCGATCCAACCCACAATTTTCACCATCACGAGTTTAATAGTGTAGCAAATGAATTAAGAACTTCCAAATAGTCAAGAATGAAATGCCATGCCATCTATCATACACCTCAAGCATACGCCCTTGTTCGCAACCACCGATCCCGGTTGCTTCGAACCATGCCTTCAGCCTTTGAATCTAACAAAGCTTCTTTCTAAACCGTCTTCTTGTCCTCCTCCACAGGTCTGAGCATGGCAGGCATGGACCACTTTCCTTCGTAGAAGCTCACAGTGCCTACCTCTCTGAATCCCATCTTTTCATAGAGTGGCCGTCCTGACACACTGGACTCGAGCGTCGCTGGAACTCCCTCCTCCTCACAGCGGTCAAGGCCCCACTGGACAAGACGCTTTCCGATGCCGGTTCTCTGGCATTTGGGGGAGGTGGCTAGGAGGCCGAGGCGCCAGCGCTCATCGGGGTAGAACTTGTAGGCTTGCTCAGCGACTTCTCCTGCTGCGATGCAGGCGTCTAGTGCGATACCGGGACCTGCTTGTCGAAGGGAGAAGCTATAGAACATGGTCCACGCATTTTCAAGCCTGGCAACTCCTAATTACAATGGTTAGTGATACTGCGACTCTCATAAATTCAATCAATGTTGACTTACGTTTGTTCCAGTTATCTCCCTGCCAGCTCTGGGCGATATCACTCTTTCCACAACGACACCAAACTGCACAGGCAACAAACTCGCCCTCTTCCCCATCCTCTCCCTGACGGCGAGCAGCAAGAATCACAGAGCCTTTTCTGCCGTACTCCTCGACGAGGGTGAGGCGCCACATGCTGCGAGCTGCTTCGGGATGTTCATGTCGACCAGGGACCATGGCGCAGAATAGATCGTCTTCCATGAAGGCATCGCAAATAAAGTCGACAAGCTCTTCGAGTTGCTCACGAGAACTTATTCGAACGATTTTGAGAGCTGGTTTGCTAGGTTGCATTGTTGAAGATATTTGGGGATAGTGATGTGTCAAAGTCTGCACTCAAGACAGCAGCAATGGCTGGCCATTGATATAGTTTTAGGGAAAATGAAACTAATGCCATGTTTCTTAATCTCATTGCTTGTAGCGTAAAAAGCGGAATTTTGATGAGTTGTTGTCGTGTCAGTCAAAGTGCCCGTTTTTAATGCATAGTTGATGCCTTGTTGCCTTCGTATTCCAAATCTTGGAGCTTTCCGCGGCTTCCACGGATGCGACACCCCTGTCTCTGTCTCACTGAGGCCTCTCCTCCACTTACTGATTTCCAACACTTTATATGTTCTTTATTCAATGGCCAGACAGAAGCAAACATCAGATTTGGTGATTAATCTTAGGGCCAAACTACAATTTATGCTACCTGGCGACGCTGAAAGAAACCGACACTTTGGGCATTTTGCTGACTCTACACTAACACCCAAGTTCGAGATTACTGTCTCCGCACATCGTCAAGCTTTGATATTCTGGAACATCCCTTCGATTTTTACGGCGTGAAATATATTGTGACGGTCTGAGTGGCTATTGTCAAGATAATCAAGACCAACTCGTCACTCCAAGGACTACCTAGAGTTGCAGATGAGAAGTTGGGTTGAAGAACACAAGTTGGGCGAACGCGATGAGATTCTCGTCTCCTTTCCGAGAAACTAACCCGTATAGTCGAAACGGATAAACCACCTAGGCCTACTACCATCACCTACCGTCTCTGTGGCCAGATGCTGAAATGTCCCAAAGCTAAGGTATGTCAACTTACCTTATCAGAGATACGCAGTATCGTGGTGCCAGAACTTCCGACTCCTTCCAAGGTACCTAGGAGAACTGGGTGATGAAGTTGCCTAAGGCACCTACTCTGCAAATTCAGAAAACTCATGTTAGATCTTGGTTCAGGATGAGAAAGTGTGATCCTTGGTTGACTACCTACCTAATCATCCTTGTGTATGACACTACCTAGTGCAGCAAGTGTGGCCCATATGACACCCATATTACCTTCTGTATATCTCAATTATCACCAGCTGAGGGAAGAAAGGCCGGCAGGTGTACAACACCGAGTCTTGACTCTTCGTTTCTGCCTTAAAACACCCAATCTTGCCACCTCACCAACTCACACATCACATTCCACCATGCAGACCTACGCGGAGGATATTGTTCAGTCCTTATCCTCCTTTGGTTGTGACAAAGCGTTTGGCGTCTCTGGAACCAATATCAATCACATCTGGAAAGCCCTACATCGCCCAGACATCGCAGTTTACAACTTTGCCCATGAATCAGGGGCTGCATTTGCTGCGGCAGAGTATTCTATACAGACTGGCAATTTCGTTATTGTTTTCGTAACGAGCGGGCCAGGAATCACCAACTCTATCACTGGATTACGTTGTGCTCGTGCAGACGGAGCCCGTATCGTCTTCATTGCTGGCTTGACGAGCGAGGAGACTGGTCGAACAGGTCGTCGACTTAATCAGGAGACTTTTCCAATGGACGTGATGGGGCTGACTGGACCAACTGTTGATAGTGCACTCAGCTACTGTGTGATAGTCAGGGACGGATTTGACGTATGGCGACTACGACAAACCTTGGTTCGGATTAAACGTGATCCACTTGGGGGCGTGTTGGGTGTTTTCCTGACTGACGCCAAAAGCAAATCATTCACATCACCTCTGCAACAACGTCCGAATTTCGAACTTTGCCCATTTCCCACTTTATCCAAGGAGGCCCTTGATGTTTGCAAGGAGGTTGTTGAGATGCTTAAAACTAAGCGCTCTGTACTTTGGATCGGTTATGGTTGCCGTGGTGCCTCGGCTCTTGTCAGACAGCTTGCGGAACGATACGCTCTCCCAGTTCTTGCTACGCCCCGTGCCAAGGGGATTTTCCCAGAGACGCATCGCTTGTATCAAGGCACAACTGGTTTAGGGGCATCGCTTAATCCCATGATGAGAACTAATCCGCCTACATGGGTCCTTCTTGGATCTAAGGCAACTGAGCTGAGTTCCAGGTTTATTCAGGAGGAATGGGTCGATACGGATTTCTACTGTGTTAGCTTGGAAACTTCCGAGGTCAAACGAAACATGCCCAAGGGTTCGGCTTTTATTCAAGCTGAAATCAGTCTTTTTCTTGGAGCTGTGCTGGAGGTAGAGGATACTGGGCAAATAATTGCGTATCCGCTCCTACCAAAGGCCATTATCCCACCGATTCCAGCTCCATCAAGAGGACGGATCCACCCAGCAACAGTCATGTCTGTTGTTCAAGATGTCGCAATCAATCGATGCGGACGTTCAATCATCGCCGATGCCGGACGGCGGAAACAGTCTCTGCTGGACAGCCCATTACCTGAAATTCTCCAAACATGGGCTCTATCGATCAAACCTAGATTCCTCTCCCTTAGTTCACGCTGTCTGAGGTGTTGTCGGCATGGGACTTGGGGACAATCACGCGGTGGCCATTGTTAGTGACGCAGCAATGTTGAAGCAGTCAGAGGTGAGCACCGCCGTTCTATATGGATCGAGAGCCATCTGGCTAGTCATGAATAGCAGCCAATATGGCACTATTGATCAATTGACTCGAACTTGGGGAGATGTCCCACCTCCATATTCCATTCCTTATACAGACTTTGAGTTACTGGCACGGGCAGTTTTGTGTGAGGGGTTTACAGTTACAGAGGAGAATGGGCTGCGAAAAGCACTTGGAGAAGCATTGGTGAGAGATGGACCTACTGTTATCAATGTTCTCATCGATTCTCCGCCCATGGCACCCCTCGAACCCTGAGGAGCATAGCTCATCAGTGATACCCAGATAACTAATACAACTATATTCACAAGGCTCACCAATAAGAACGCCATCTTCGCAGAATAGTAGCAGATCAAAGTCTCACGGCTGTATTGGTCCACGCTTGGTTTATTTCGACAGAACAACTCACATTAAGCACACGAAATGCAAGAAAAGTCTCAATGTGATGAAACCTTCTTTCTCCGTGAACAAGATAAATGCAGAAATTTTGAAACAGGGAAATAAATCCATTACAGTACGAACATGCTTCATTGCCTGAATAGGAAGCTGAACAAAGAAGCGACGATGTTAGTCTTTGAAACATTCAAACACGATCGCACATAGTAAATAATACCAGTGAACAAAATCCGAGAACACAGGCTAGTTTGAACCATAAATACTTATTAGACTACTTCTTATGCCCAAGCCACATCTCAGCAAATGCCGACACCAAACAATCACCCGAAATGGATAGAGGCGACCGCGAAGACCTTTCAAGGTGCCTTTACTGGTCAATCTTAATAATAACCTGTCCGCCTCGCATGGAATACCCCGAACCCAGGTTTGAAATCACCAGCTCCATCATTGAGAAATGTCTTGCCCTGCTCGATTCGGAAGATTTCTTGTCACAGGCCCTCCGATATTACCAGAATTACCTCCAGCATAAAGAACTACGTAAGCGCGAAAGTTTGGTTCATTTTGAGATAGCTAGTCGGCTATATGACAGTATAAATGGGCTTTTGACCCAGAATAACCGACTTCAGTATACGGCCGGGAACTGGCTGGAAAAGCTATTAGGAACCAGTGGTGAGCAAGCGATCAGCACTTCATCTATGGATTACCATGGATCTTAAAATCAATTAACAGCTGAGATTGAGACGACTACTGACATGGAAATAGATTCACCGGAGTTAGGAACTGGTGAGGCCTCATTCGTTGAGTTGCCCGGCGAAGCGAGAAGTGAACCTCGGGATCCGACGCAGGCAGCCCGGAAACGTCGTCTAGACGATGGCTATGACACTGTTGAAAGCTCTGGACAAGGGAAGAAGCGGGCGAGAGTCTCACAGGAGTCGTATAAGTGAGGGATCAAGCGTGGATTCTCAGCCATCGGTTAGCAGGAGGATAGTTAAATATCAGATGGAACTGGAGTGCCTGGTCTGAAATGAAAAGGTAGACGCTTTTGTTTTTGTATGACTAGATCAGCGATGGATAAGTGTATGTATTACTAGGTCTTTATACCTTCTTGACTGTAATGCTAATATTGGCATTAGTAAGACTTGAAAGGTTTATAGACAGGGGTAGAAGAAATCTTATGTCCTCTAACTTGGTGACTTAGAGCCAGATGTGTTATTTACAATTGAGCATCAGCATAGTGAACTCAGCAACGCCACGTTGGATACACTGAAAGATGGTCAGCTTTGATGAGGCGGCACTTTTCAGACCTGCAAAGACTGGTAATGCTTGGCTTGGTAGTCTCAGTTCATTGAGTAGAAAGTACGGGTAGTGAGTGAGACTTAAGTCAGCACAGGTAGCTAATACAACCCCATTCACAAGACTTACCAGTGAGAACGCCATCTTCTCAGAATAGTAGCAGATCGAAATCTTGCAGCCTCAATAAGGGGATGAGAGTCTTATATCACTAAAGGTATCATAGTAGATTCTCAGGTATGCATAATTATCAGGTAGATAGATATAGAGACTATTTGCACACTGGCTGGAGTTGTTGTATACTTTGGTGACTTGTGAGAAGAATGCCAGGTGAAACGAAAAGACAAAGACGTGCATATTTGAATTACCAGACACAACATCATTGTAGATATCATTCGTCCTTTAAGTCTTACAAGTGCGATACCAATATCGCTATCATCGGAAACCGAACAGTTTATAGGTTGCGGTAGAACTTGGAAGAGATTAAACATCGGCTAATAGCTTAATCCTTTTCGGGCAATCTAATTACTTGTAGCTAGCCTATTACCAGGACACAGCACGGTCAAAGGCACGTATCATACCTTAAATCTGCCTGGAGTGATAATACTCTCGCGATTGCATGTCCAGCCACTTCAATACACTAATTGGGTCAACAGTTTGGCTGGCTTAGTTAGTTCATTAACTACCCGTACACAAGAACAAGGTAACAGCATCTGTGATCCCTGACGATGATCAATCTAAAAAGCTGACGGGGTTTTCGGATTTGTTCCGCCCCTAAGCCGCTTCTGGATGTTCTACAGCTGGCTTCGTCCCCGTCATATTTCCCGGGATGTCCGGAAAGCCTCAAATAGCCGTTCTTGATATACGAAGTGTTCCAACTGAGCTTATGCAGCAGTGCGGCAATGCAAGCCTGACAGCAGAGATTGAGGCCTGCGCTCCGTCATTTGACAATGTGATATGCAAGTATGAGCTACAATCCGAGCTGAACAAACTCTACACCCCCTTTTTTGATAGGACGGGGTGGGCGGGGCCACGCAATGATCAGAAATCAATAGCTTGGCCAGCTTTTAAATGACGCTTCTTCATTCGGTCATGATTGGCATCCTTCTTTGGGCACCTGCAGATCGCCAATCAGCTGTTGGGCTCCAAGCTCCCTTTCAGCTGTCTTTGTTTCTACGAGACGTATACACGCATATTCAATCACAGGTCAGATCACTCACCTGCAGGAATTGTGGGCAGTTTGTCGCTTTATTGAGACAAATCTTCACATGCTGGCGCATGCTGCGCTCTTCTTGCTTTTGGGTCTGTGCTAGAACTAAACTTGAAAGGCTGATCCTTTCATTCGGTGAACAGTGAAACCTCCCTGGATCTCAGTCGACCAATTACTTTCATCAAAAGGAGCTCTGATACTAGTTCCTCCTACACATTCCTATCGTGGGTCAACACCATGGGCAGTCCTTGGTTTACGCGCTCAGATGAGCATAATCAAAAGAACCAAGATCACCCAAAC
The DNA here is from genome assembly GCA_001654545.1 of Fusarium agapanthi. Classification (NCBI taxonomy): domain Eukaryota; kingdom Fungi; phylum Ascomycota; class Sordariomycetes; order Hypocreales; family Nectriaceae; genus Fusarium; species Fusarium agapanthi. The sequence goes on along the minus strand of LTDI01000084.1, from coordinate 211,119 downwards.
AACTCGAGTAACACGGCAGAGGTGGGCATGGCTGCTGAGACTAAAGATATCTACCGGAAGAGCAGCTGGGACCCTTGGCAGGAGTGGACGGACGAAGAAATCGGAGTCGATGGAGCATCATCCCAAGCCTCAGCAAAATACGCGCTCATTGTCCGTCGCGAGAAGGAACATGGCGAAATTGATGAATCAGTCCTCTCACTGCATTCTATCACAGTGCAAAGTCCACTTCTCAAAAAGATTCTCGGTCCGGTTTTCAAGGGCTACAAAGGTATCAACACCAACCTCAAGAAGCTCGAGTTTCATGCGCCTTTTCGAGAGTTCTTTTATAGATGGGATGAGTTCAAACAAGCCGACCCCAGAAACGATTCTCATGATTCCTCCGAGGAGTGTTCGCATTACGAACTTCTGGCAGATATCATACATGCCGAGATCAAGCCGCGTATTGAGCAAGCCTCAGATCTTTTGAATAACGGAGTCATATCGTTTGATTATGTGTGGACACTCTTTGAGCCCGACGTCGAAGTCTACACAAAGATCGAAGGTCGCGATAGGCTGTTTAAGTTGAGCACCGGGAATTACTCCAAGACGCCAGATGGAACAGTAGCATACGTGCTTAATGTGCGGTTCATCGATACCGATGGAGACACCTTTGGATACACAGAAACAAGCTTGACCATATTACCTTTTGAGAACGTACTACCGATTCTGGAGCTGGATGTTATCCCGGCACGTCTATGCCCCGATTTTGATCAAGTCAGGGAGCGACTCGTTCAGCGTGGTCGACTATTTGAGAGGTTGCAAGGGATCAACCACAAGGCATATTCTGGGATGTATAGTCTGTCTCATACAGCTTCAGGTATTCCAAAGCAGCGTCATGTATGTCAGAAGCCCCTTGAATCCCTTCTTCGGTCTTCTCACGGTTGTGTAGGTGACAAATGAACGGATCATCATTGACTGCAGAACATTCTTGTGGTTCAATCGCGGTACGACCGGTCCACTTCATCCACTTGAGGCTTCGAAAAGCTTTGTGTTCCGCGGTAATGAGCAATGTAATGATAACTCGATTGATTCGATCGCTCATGGGCCTCTACCAACAAAACCTCACGCCACGAGGATTCTAAGCAATGGCTCAAAAAGCTCACGTGAGTATTCTGATCTCAGTATAGCTCAGAGGCCTCTTGGTCCAGGGGTCAGAAGTTCCACTAGGTAGAGCAACAGATGCTAATCATCTCGGAAGATGTATCCAAGAAGGTACTTTCAGAAAGCCATTATGCGCTATGTACGAACGCCGTAAAAGGGTTCTGCCTGAAAACTAAAGAATGGGGTAAGTCTGCTCAAGGTATTTACCCAAGACTATTTTCTTACGGGAATCTTAGGATTATTCGACATTGAGCTCGTTCAAGACGTTGTATGGAACTCAACAGCCTTTGATCAGCTTGTTCTGCCGCACGATTACAAACGAATTATCCAGGCGTTTGTTGGTGCCCAAATGTCTGGCCTGGACAATTTTGACGATGTGATCAAAGGCAAAGGTAATGTTAGCAAGATGAAATAAATATTGAACTTGACTGATACAATGCAGGAAGGGGAATTATCATGCTTCTGAGTGGAGAGCCGGGAACTGGGAAAACTCTCACGGCTGAGTCTGGTGATTACTCCGCTGCCTTGGAAGCTGGCTGAGCCAAAGCTTGCTAATATCATATCATCCTCTTAGTTGCCGAGATCATGCAAAGACCACTTTATAATATGAGTGCTGCCGAGTTGGGTGATGTTGCGCAAGAGGTTGAGCAGAAGCTAGACTGCGCTCTCGAGCTCTCAACAAGATGGGGAGCAGTCCTCCTGCTTGACGAGTGCGATGTCTTTCTCGAACGTCGAACTACGTCAGATATCAAGAGAAACAAACTCGTATCGATTTTCCTTAGACTCCTCGAATACTTCGAGGGTGTCATGTTTCTAACGACCAACCGAGTCTCGGCATTTGATCCAGCTTTCGAGTCTCGACTTCATCTCACTATTCATTACCCCAACTTAGACTACACGAGCAGACTGCACATCTGGAAGACATTTATGAACATTGACAGCAATAGAAGTAGTCTTTCTGCAGATGAGCTGGATGAATTGGCTGGTGTCGAGCTCAATGGGAGACAGATCAAGAATGTGGTCAAGACGGCAAGACTTCTTGCAACGCACGAAAGGACTCAACTGGCCATGAGCCATATTAGCACGGTTCTGAGGATCAAAAAAGGGCTAGCAGGATGGTCGAGTTGACTAAGCCCCCAGAGCAGAGATCGGCACTTCTCAGTTCACATCGTAGAGCCTGCGGCTTAGATTTGCTATGAATAGAGCCTTTCTTCGAATAATGAAATTAGAAGATTAAAGAAAGCGTATCGCCGTAAAGATAAAACGGGACTTGTAGTTTGCTAGCAAATAGGAAGTTCATAAAACGCGACCTGTCGAACTCCTTATCACCAACGCCAACAAGGACCAACCGTGGAGCGACGATCGGCTATCCTAGCCAAAGTGTATACAACTTCAAGATGGTACCCCTTCCTGTGTGGTCTTGTTCTACAGAAACATTCAATCTTATATATTGCCTCACATTACTTTCATCTTTGCAGTTTGGAAACCATGCCTAGAAAGTCACGCCGCCAGGAAATTGGACCGCTACCACGCGGAGTACCTTCACCTCCAAGAGGGGCGAGTCTTCCAGCTCGAGGCTACTTCGTTGCTAATGAGGTGGTTTTCTTTTTCAATGGTTAGTAAAGGTGGTCCGCAATTGTAAAATTATTCCCATACTCTCCAGACGACACGCAGGAATGGGAGTCAGGCACCGTTGTCGATGTCGACGGTACCAGTGGCAGTACCCACATGCCTTTCGTGAGTATCTTCCTGATACAACTTGAATCCCATTATTGATTGTTTCTAGATTCAGGCAGATGCAACAGGAGAAGTCGTTCAGGTGAGGGCAGAACTTGTACGACTCCCATAAGAGGATAAACATGATTCCCTCCTCTTCTAAGGTCAGAATGGCATTTATATGAGTTGTGGGTTGGATCTTTTGTGCGCTTTTGAGTCTCTCTATATGAAGTTTTGCCGACGCGCCTTGTCATATGTGTTATGGGCGGAATTCTGTAGCGTTCCTTGTTAGTTCCAATCGTTCTCAATATCGACCATCTAGTTCAAGAAACATATATATCTAACGGCCTCATGATATAAGCAAGTTGAATCATAATCCACAGCAGGGTCGTAAAGAAGCAGAGAAGTAATATAAATATAACGGGATGGAGTTTTAGGGAGCTGAAATTGATCAGGGACGAAGAGGATGATCAAGAATGGGCAGGACAGCAGATAATAAATACATTTGTTTTACATTCCCTATTCATAAGAGGTTCTTAGGCTAGGAGGACCCTCTGCAGCCTCCGACTGAACCCTGATATATAAATCATACGATGCATATAATCAACTTGAACTATCTAGGTACGACATACAGACGCCAGCTTCTTACAATACAGAGAAACTTGGGCAGTAGTTTTACACTGAATCCTTCAAAGCCTCTTCAATCCACCTCCACAATCGCCAATCTCCAATAAATCCCGGGTTCATCTCAGACATCAGCGTTAGCTTACTCGCCACAGCCAGCCGGTCAGATTTGTCACTAGCAAAGACTTCCTTCTCTCGTTCTTTGATGTCTTCATCAGGCAAGTCATCTTCTCTCAGCTTAGAGAGAAGCTCCTTATTGCCCGGGGTCATTGCCCGCTGATGAAACAGCCGACCATAGTCTATCGAGTCCGGAGTACCCTCGACCTTGGGCTTGTAAACAAGATCATACAGTCTTTGGAACAAGAGAAGGTCCTGACCAGACAGAAGACGCACCAAGCGAGAAAGATACCACATCATTTCGGCTCTCTCCCACATATCTCGGCTGACTTTTAGGGGGCCTTGAGAAAAGCCAGCCTGATAGGCAGATGTGAGGGCTGATGAAGGTGGCTTCGAAGGACCTGCTAGCCCTGGAGTCGCCAGCAACTCAGAGACCGGACCTATTGTTGCAGAGCCCCAATCAATAATGCATGTGATGTTCAGACCATCATCGACGAATATATTTCCAGTATGAAGGTCGGGATGTGATAAGGTGAAGCCAGTCGAATCATTCGACAATAGTGGCAACATTTCCTCCAGTATTTGACCTGCGATGCAGTAGTCAAGTCGATTCTTGCTACCCTCAAGTTTATCACCAACAACAACGAAATCACCTCTTCTATCCGTAGCTGCCTTGAAGCTATCCCATGATGGATAATCGGCTGGTTTTGGCAGTGGCGAAAAGAATAGGTAAGGCGTTAGTGGGAGTTCCTCTGCATGAGACGTAAGTGCTGATATTAAAGACCGAAGGTAGGAACTTTCTTCAGTAAAGGGACCCCGCTCTATATCTGTTTCAAGGGTGTCTCTTGATTGCCAGGTGAGAACAGGAGAGAGGCATTCACCAACTGAAAAGCCACCGTTATCGTCTTCACGCAGCGATCCGATATTATTAAAGGGGTCCTGTGAGAGATGAGACATGATAGTACCAAGCTGCGTTATTACCTTTTCGCGGTCTGAGTCTGAAAGTGGGAGCTGTGAGATAGGGTGCTTGATATTCGGGGGCTGGACTGAGGGCTCGGTCCAGCGGTAATCTGACAAAGGGCGGCCAGAAGCATTGCTCTGAAGAATGTATGGTATCCCGATATCGTTCTCGTGAGTGCCACTGCATTTTATGTTATTATGAAAACTTGATCTTTCAGGGTTGGGTGCATCTTACCTATATGAGTAGACTTTGGGAACGGGAATTTGACAATGCGTGCCCAGGTATTTCAAAGTACTCGCTTCGCTAACAAGTATCTTGGAGGCGGTTTCATCTGAAAACATACGGGTATCATAGCGCGGCGAGCGAAAGGCCCATTCAACCCCATCATCAAAGGTAAGGAATATAACCCAGTTCAAGCTACCGCTCTTGGGGACCTTGGACTCATCGCACGTACATGATCGACCTCGAAGTTTCTCTGCAAGCAGCAGGAGCGCATTCAGATTGAATTTGGCCCATCGAAATATCTTAGGTCGAGGCGGCTGTGCAGTCATTCTCTCCAACCCAGGAATATGGATGATTCTTTGTTGTTGGAGTAGAAGAAATGGAAACTTGGGAAAGGCGTGTTCATGCTGGGATATGATAGATGCAGTGTCACGTGGTGTGCTAAAAAATAGAGAGAAACAAATATCGCGGCGGTAAATCGCAGGACTGCCACCCAATAGCGGCTTCGAGTTCATAAGGTGCAAAAATGAATCACATTGGTTTTCGATTCCATTCCAATAATTTTAGCACAACACGCAATATATCTCGTGACGAACACCAAGGTTTTGTGAAACCAGGTTTCGTATCTAATACGAGCCACAGAAGTGGATGAGTGATGGCTAAGCCTCCAGCCCTGAACAGCCAAGTCTGCCTTTGTGTCGGAGAAATAATTACATAGACACATACATAAGAAGGGCCTCAGATAGGGAGGTAATTAATAAATGCCCAGAAGCTTGACATCATCAGATCGACACTCGCTAAGTCGTTCTACCGCTATAGTCTCCACTCCTCGATCTCAATAGTAGCACCTCCAATCAGGACACCACAAAACCTCATCGATGCAACCAAAACAGCCAATGAGATCCTCAAAACACGCCACGATGTCGAATTACACCAACACCAAGATGAAAACTTCCGAACCTCCACGTGGATTGCAACCAACCTCAGCATTCGATGCTTGCAATCCTTATCTTTCCTACTGGTCACTCAACATTGAACAACGTCACATCGCTACCTCTTTCGTTGACCGTGACACCAAGGACCCAGTTACACCAAACCAGGGCCACAAGAGTGGTGATGCAATACACAGGACGAAAAACGTGTACAGGCCTGGCCTGTTTGTTGGCCACCGGCATCTCGGCGGCAATATGGACGATAACGGAGGCGGGGTTGGGATGGAGGTCGGTAGAAGCTTAAAAAGAGACATATATACGCAGGATAAGCTTGTTTTTTGTCTCAGTCAACGGCTTTTGTCATAGTAAATATGAAGTCTACTGCGTTTCTCTATGCTTGTGGCCTTCTGGCTACAGCTGTGACAGCTGAGTTCGACGGCAACTTGAACTACGCCAGTCCATCTCGTCGTCATGCTCGTCTTGGAATCGATGTTCCGTTGGTCAAGCGTCGATCTCTGAAGCGTGGTAACACTCCTTATGATCCTTCTCAGCTCAACTTCACCCATGGAGTAGCCTCTGGAGATCCTTGGCCGCAGAGTGTTATCCTCTGGACCCGTGTTGCACCCTCCACTAAATCTGATGAGAGTGAGATGGTTGTAAACGGCACCGCGGGACATTACAGCCATGAGACTGAAAAGTACATCAAGGCTGATCCTCATCCCATCTGTGTGGAGTGGAAGGTCTATGAGTCCAAGTCTGCTTCTGGAAATGGGAAGACGGCCGCCAGTGGACGAGCTTATACTACCTCTGATATCGACTACACTGTCAAGGTGGGCGCAGTCTTTTGGAATCGAGACTGAGATATCTTGACTAACAACGTCTAGGTCGAAGCTGATGGTTTAAAGCCCCTTACCACTTACTACTACCAGTTCAAGGTCTGCGACTCCAATGTCAAAAGTCCTGTTGGCCGCACCAAGACTGCTCCTACCGCCAGCGATGACGTCTCTGATCTGAGCTTCGCTGTGTTCTCCTGCAGTAACTACCGTAAGCCCACTTCTCCCTTTGATAAAACTAGGAGCTGAAGCTAATCGTTCCAGCTAACGGCTACTTCAACGCTTATGGCAATGCTGCCAGAAAGGATGAGCATGACTTTGTTATCCATCTTGGAGATTTTATCTATGAGTATGGAGCCAACGGCAGCCGGGCCAGTCAGCCTTCTACTGAAATCTTTACGCTGCACGACTATCGAACTCGCCATGGACAGGTTAGGCACTACACAGCATGATTCTTCAAGTAGGAGTAGCTTACATGAACATCACACTAGTACCGTACAGATCCCGATCTGCAGCTCCTATCTCAGAACTTTGCTTGGATCCCTACTTGGGATGATCACGGTACGTCTCGCGGGGATAGTCCTAGATTTATCTAACGTTTGGCAGAGTTCGCCAACAACGGCTACAGAGATGGATTCTCTGGTCTTAACAATACCGAAGAGTCCTTCGTGAAAGAGGGCCGCAAGGTCACCGTTGACACCCGAAAGGTTAATGCTGTCCGAGCTTATTTCGAGTGGATGCCCATCCGGTAAATATCAAAGCCAACCCTACTACTAGCTTCATCTAACCTCCATATCAGACAAACTGATCTCGACGATGGTCTGCGTGTCTGGCGTTCTTTCCAAATGGGCAAGCTCCTGGATCTCATCATCCTCGACACCAGAAACTACGACCGCAGCATCACCAGCCTCGACTGGAACGACAACTACATCGACATGATCCGAGATGATCCCAGCCGCACTCTCATGGGAGGTCGACAGGAGAACTGGTTCTATCGATCTCTTAGTAAGTCTAAGGACCGAGGTGCCGCTTGGCGAATCGTAGGCAACCAGATCATCTTCTCGCGTATCACCGAGGATTGGGGTAACGGCGAGGTTCTTCCTGGTGACAACTGGAGTGTAAGTGAATGGCAATGGCCAGTCTTTTGGCTTTGTTCCAAGTACTGACCCTTGAAGGGCTATGTCGCCAACCGAAACCGAACTCTTGAGCATTTGTACGATAACGATATTGGAAACAACATCTTCCTTGCTGGAGACAGTCACCAGAACTGGGTATGTATTGTTGCCAACCTCATCTTAACTCAACTGATGTATGTCAGGTCTCGGATCTCGTCTGGCTTGGAACCAAGGAATATGACAACAAGACTGGCGCTGGAAGCATTGGTGTCGAGTTCGCTGGAACAGCTGTCAGTTCTAACGGAGTGGGTGGTCCTATCGAGCCTGCAGCCGGTAAGGCTGCTCGTGCCAGAGTCCAGAAGAACCCTGAGCTTCAGTGGCAAGAGGGTTATTACCGAGGATACTTCATCCTAGATGTGAATGCTAAGCAGGTCTCGTCCCGATTCTATGGTAAGATTCAAACACCTGATCACTCCCATGCATCTCACTAACACCTTCAGGCTCTCCTTCTGTTGCCTCTCGCAACTCCTGGGATATTCCTCTGGCTAACTTCACCGTCGTTTCTGGCGACAACCACTTGAAGCGTCCTGTTGCTGGTGGTCGTGCTGAGTCCGGTGCTCTTCGGTACGGAGAGGTCAAGCACACAAATCTCACTCTCAACACTGAGACTGGCGAGTGGAAGAACGTTGGCTTTGACACCATGTACGTCAAGCATGATTAAGGAATTTCAGAAGTTAAAAAGGACCATATAATTATGAATCGGCTACAAAACAAAGCCTAATAAACCAATTTCAGTTTTGAATGCTATATATGAACTAGAAGGGGATGAAGCATTTTGGGGGTAATAAAGAAATAATAAGCCGAATAGTTTATCATCTTAACCAGCTCTCCAATCCCTCTAGCCCTCGTACTCCTCAGGCTCACCCTCACCCTCGTACTCCTCAACCTCGTCGTCGATCTCAGCATCCTGGTACTGCTGATACTCGCTGACCAAGTCGTGCAAGTTGGACTGGGCCTCGGTGAATTCCATCTCGTCCATACCCTCGCTGGTGTACCAATGCAAGAAAGCCTTGCGACGGAACATGGCGGAGAATTGGTCGTCGACACGCTTGAAGATCTCCTGGATGGCGGTGGAGTTTCCGACGAATGTGGCGGCCATGGGGAGACCTCTGGGGGGGACGGAGCAGACCGAGGTTTGCACGTTGTTGGGGATCCAGTCGACGAAATACTGTGAGTTCTTGGTTTGCACCTTGAGCATCTGGTCTTCGATCTCCTTTGTCGATAGCTTACCGCGGCTAATCTCACGTTAGTCCGTCTCATCTCATGCAACTTTTTTTTTTCAAATCAAAACTTACAAAATCGCGGAACAAGTGAGGTATCGACCGTTGCGGAAATCAGCAGCAGCCATGACGTTCTTGTTATCGAAAATCTGCTGAGCAAGGCTGGGCACGGTAAGATGTTGGAAGCCCTGCATCTTGCGGCCGGTCAAAGGTGCAAATCCAACCATGAAGAAGTGAAGTCGAGGGAACGGAATCATGTTGACGGCCAACTTGCGCAGATCAGAGTTGAGCTGACCTGGGAATCGGAAACATGTTGTCACGCCGGCCATAACTGTCGAGATCAGGTAGTTAAGATCAGCGTAAGAAGGATTAGCGATCTTCAAGGTCTTCTCGTAAATGTCGTACAAAGCCTCGTTATCGATACAGAAGGTCTCATCTGAGTTTTCGACAAGCTGGTTCAATGACAAAGTAGCGTTGTAAGGTTCGACAACGGTATCAGAAACCTTGGGCGAGGGCATAACGGAAAAAGTAGCCATCATACGATCGGGAAACTCCTCACGGATTTTCGACAGAAGAAGCGTTCCCATACCGGAACCGGTACCACCGCCCAGAGAGTGGGTGAGCTGGAAGCCCTGAAGATGTTCACAGTTCTCGACTTCATGTCGCACAACATCGATGGCCTCCTCAACGAGCTCAGCACCTTCGGTGTAATGACCCTTGGCCCAGTTGTTACCGGCGCTGGCATTTCCGGCGACGAAGTTGTCGGGGCGGAAGAGCTGGCCTAGGGGACCGGCGCGGATAGCATCCTGAGGACCGGGCTCAAGATCCACAAGGACCGCGCGGGGCACGTACTTATCCTTTGTGGCCTAAAGGGAGACGGTTAGTGAAAAAAAGACGGTGAGTGAGAGAGATTGGGGAGACGCGCCTCGGCGAAGTAGACGTCGATGCGCTCTCGCTGCTGGTCGTCGGTTCCGGTGTATCTTTGAGAAATTGTTAGGTTGAGGCAAATAAGGGTCACCGACTCTTCATTTCACTCACGAGCCGCTACCGTCAACGCCATGCTCCCCAGAGACGGTTTGCCTGACAAATCGTTAGCCCCTGCACTCAAAATAATCGCCTGCAGTAGTATTTACCAGAAACTGGAGCCGACTTGGTTGCCCTGCAATCATCAACTCAACACATGTCCCTCAAAGCAGAAAAATTGGTTGGGTGGCCCTTACACATTGGCCGACTTGAACGTGCACCTGTCAAACGGGGGTTGGTTAGCCTCAGTCAAACTCAAATCCGCGATAGCGAATGGGGGAAAAATCCAAGTCTCACAATCTCACGCATTTTTGCTGACGTTTGCCTCTTACGCGTACGGGGGGTGCGAGTACGTTACGTGGTGAAGGTATCGAGGAGTTGAGCTGACTTGAGGCTTTGCCAAAGGACGACGACTTTATTGACCAAGTGGTAAAAATGGTGCCTAAAAAGTAAAATGAGTGAGAATTCCGGTGCCTGGCGGTGAAAAGGCGGTAGCCTTGGTGTGGTCTGATTATGTACATAAATTGGCCTGCCAAAATTTTGCTGATATGGAATAAGCTAATTTCAATTGTGCCGGATAACTGAATAATTGTGCGCTGTTGTTTTTGCTGAAAAGTGGTCTTTTCGTTGCTGTGGTTGCTGGGTCTTACAGCAGGGTTGCCGCTGAAGGCAGCCGTATTTTCTGCGCTGTGGAGATTGAATTGATAGGCGCTTAGGGGTTTCTTTGGTTCTAGGCCTCAGGGAGCAAGAAAACATGAGACCTTGATATAGGGTGTCAAAATAAACTCAGCAAAGGGTATTCTAAGTCTATACTAAACTTATCCTAAACTTATCCTAAGTTACCTAAGTCTTTTTGTCACTTTCGATCAAGGTCCTGAGTTTTTTCTTCTTCCTGAGCTAGGCTACCGCATTACGGGGGCACAGCGCATTTCTGATGTAGGGGTCAAACACGGGGGGGGATTTGTTCTGCTTTCAACGATATCAGGGCTGGCGGCGGAATTTGTTGTTGTTATCTCGCTTCTCCTTTTGTGGCAAATTGGATTATTGACCCCATGCAATTTGAGGTCCAAATTACGCCAACGCTCCAATGAGCTAGCTGCAATCAAGCCCCAGATATGTTGTCTCGAACTAATTCCCAACTAGCAGTGGATACGGTGTAGATTTCACTAGTTGGATTATGTTTCAGGAGTATGCATAATCTATCCGCCTTTCAATTGTGCAAATAGGACAGATCGCAGTTAGGGTCCCATTTACTTCATGTCTAGGGTAGCCATCCCAACATAAAGTCGCTGCTTCAATAAGGTATGTTAAGAACAGCATCAAGTCCGTTCATTTCCACGTTTATTTTTAATTTATGTTCTTGCAGTCCTGTTGCGATATTTTGATGGCCAAATCTCAACACTAAGTGACTGCTAAGTAGTCCTTCCGAATAGCGCTCATGAACAAAGCATGCGCTGCCAACATGACCTTTTCGGACGCCAATACTCCGTCTTATCTAAAGAAGCAGTATAGACTTGGCAACGGAATCATGCCGACTGGTCGACGTTGAATGACAGCTGACATCTCAACTAATAAGTGCGGCTGAACACCCAACATAGCTTGGCTTAAAAGCCACAATACCCATTTTCCAATATCATAAACCCCTCATCAACAAGATCTCAAAATGACAGAATCAAGAGCCTGGGTATTCTCAGAGCGAGGTCTCCCTTGGGACGTCCTCAATCTTACAAGCCAACCTATTCCAACTTTGCCACCTCCTCTTCCCCTACCAAAGGACGTGCCAGACCCAGAGGAATGGATTCTTGTCAAAGTGGCCTTTGTAGGCTTGAATCCAGGTGCCATATTCCAGATGACTCTCGTTCCGCCATTCATTCGAAAACCAACTTGTGTTCCTGAGATGGACTTTTCAGGCACTGTGATCGATGACTGGCATCCTGATGATGAGTCTGGGTCAGCACAGTCGAAGAGATTCAATAAAGGTGACAAGATTCTTGCTATGTTGCCAGCCAGCCACACTTTGCCTACAGGAACAGGTGCTTTGGCTGAATATGTTAGAATTCCAGCTAGATATGCTGTGAAAAAACCAGAGGGCGTGAGCCTTGCTGATGGAGCTGGTTGCTTACTACCTGGCTTGACAGCACGACAGCTTGTGAATGAGTCCGGTGCAAAGACATGTGATCGTGTTTTAGTCAATGCAGCAAGTGGTGGAATCGGCTCGCTGGTGGTGCAGATGCTCCGAAAGGCTGTAGGGCCTGGGGGGTATATCGTTGGCATATGCAGCGGTAAGAATGCCGATTTGGTCAAGAGTCTTGGTGCAGATGAGGTGAGTTAAGCCTTGGTTGAAATGGAATGCCAACTAACTGGCTTCGCAGGTTATCGACTATACGCAACATGACCACCTTTCTAAGCACCTCGCCGAAAGGTTCTCATCCAAACCCTTTAACACCATTATCGACACCCTGGGCCATCAAGCCCTATATCTCGCCTCACCATTCTATCTGGTGCCCGAAGGCAACTATTCCTCCGTCGGCATCAAACCACCCACCTTCTTTGTCCCGGACTTCCTCCGCGCTGTGCTGCAGATGAAGCTCAACGAATGGTGGCCAGTATCACCATGGCTCGGTGGTGTTGGCCGAAGATGGTTGGGTACATCTATGATGAGCCCTACACTTGATGATCGTCAGGCTGTCACGGATATGTTGGGCCGTGGCGATATTAAGCTGGTCAAAGACAGTATTTGGACGTTTGAAGAGACAAAGCAAGCTTATAAGAAGCTGGGTGGACTTCATGCTAGGGGCAAGATTCTTGTGAAGGTAGATGAAGTTGGCGACGATGATTGTTAGGAGCGATTCGTCCATAGGTTCTGATAGTAACTCTGCTCTTTGTCCTACAATTCAATTCAAAATAACAAAAATGTACTTTGAAGTTGCCTTTCAGATGTTGTTGTCTTTCTTGGCTAGTCACCTAGTACCTTGCCTTTGGCTGCAGACAAGCCTTTGATTGATCAAACAGGCATTGTATACACAAGGCTAGTATAGGAATAACCTCAACATTGATTGAATAATCTTAACTGAGAAAGGAGTTGCTTACAATACTCTTGAGTATAAAACTTTACCTTAAGTATCTCGCCTTGGTAGTTTTGACTCCTGCTATCTAGCATAGCGTCTTTTCTCTTCACCATCCTCAAACTTATATCTAACATTTCTCATCTCTTCGATTTGGAACCTTCCATAAATCTTCCTGGCCTCCAACATGGCCTCTGTACCCATCAAGCCCATTTTCATCCGCGGCAATGACGCGTATCACATCAGACTTTTCTCTGTTAAGCTGACCGGCTCCTTCTCCAATACAGAATATATCTATTCTATAACAAAGCCTGCTGCAGTATTCACCGTCCTGCCATACAAAGGGAGTGCCATTGACTGTCCTCCATCACAGTGTTCTGCCCCCAAAGAGCTCCCAGGTCTTCTTTTGATCTGTGATACCCTGGAAAAACGCCAGGACTATCATTACAACAGTCCTCGGCGAGTAGTCATGCCGGTCACAGTTTTCTTGGAGAATGGTATTTGTGTAGAGGCTGAAACTTATGTCTTTCCCGTTGCAAGTATCGAAGAAGAATATTGGGACGACTGGGAGTTACATGCGTGTGTTTCCTCCGAGAGGCCTTATCCCATCTCTTGCCCAGCACCAGAAGAGCCGGTTCCAAACATGCCAGGCACCGCAGACGAAGATTCCACTGACGACTCAGTGAGCGCAGATCTGCCCATTAAAGACCACAAGCTTTGAATTGTCGAGTCTTTTAGCCTCAGACGTCACCGGAAGCCCATCTGTGATGGACGTTCAATCACCATGTTGAGGCAACTATCATAAAACCTGGGTGCTATGACGGCTGGCACCGCCCTTTCGATCTACTTTAGTATCTGGAATATGCTTAGAGACAACCCATCGAATAGCTACTTACTGGACATAACTACTTAGTGACCAGAATAAATGATTACTACCTCTGCCCTTTCACTTCAGAGCTCATCTCCAAGAGTAAGATACTGGATCGTCTTTTGAATTGACCGTAATATGTAATCCTCCTCTAAGTATATATAAAAGCCTCTGACACAAACCCTACCTCGTTGACAAACGGCAGTCAATATTGCCGCGGATGCTGGCCGGCTTTAGACCACGGCAATGGAGAGCTTACGGAGAACACCATATAAATTGCTCAAATGATCGGAAACTTGCAATCTTCATTCCGGCAATCTGATCCTTGGTCAGTGCCGCGTCGGCTATCGATATCAAGGTTATGGTTACATAGACAAACTCATCGCAGGGAATAAGAGACCCACGAAGCGGGGTGACGATACGACCCAGGTTCAACTAACTGATAACTCTAAAGATTGACTTAATTGATACCCCAGTTAGGAAGGTAACTGTAGAACTTCTTGGGCGGGGGATTTGCGAGGTGGAGTCTCGGGCAACAATTCTAGGTCCTAGACTGAGGAGCGATTGAGATACTGCCAGAAGAAGTGATAACGAGGAGACAGGCAATCGTGGTTCGCCTAACTGTGCTATGCTAGAGATCAGAATGGTCGGAGCATATAAGGTCAGGTGATAGCCATGTCCGCGATGCGACGGCGAGTCTATTACACATTGTCTGGGTTTGACGTGATACACAGGACCATTGGAAAGCGGGAATAAAACCCCAAGACTCAGTTCTAATTGACTTTGTTACATAGTGAAGAACAAGAAATCGCCATGGTCTGTCTAGATCATGCCAGAGGCCTTGCAGCCTTTGTGTTCAGCCTCACACTCCTCGCAGCCCCAGCATCATCACTACAAACCACCCTTGAACCACGCCAAAAGAAGAATACCACAAGTCCATACACAGACGCAGTATCAGAATATGTCGACTCACTAGATAAAGAGCTATGGTCAATCAACAAGAACATCCACGACAATCCCGAACTTGGATATAAAGAGTTCAAGGCCCATAAGCTTCTCACATCGTTTATGAAGAAGCAGAAGGGATGGAATGTTACTGATACAGTTGGTGGGATCGACACTGCTTTCATGGCCGTGTTTGATGGCTCAGGCGATGGCCCTGTCGTGAGCTTCAATGCCGAGTACGATGCGCTGGAGGGACTGGGACATGCCTGTGGCCATAACTTGATTGCCACGGCATCGCTAGGTGGCGCCCTTGCAACCGCTGAGATCATGCGCAAGGAGAAGCTTGGGGGAAAGGTCATCCTATTTGGCACGCCAGCTGAAGAGTCTCTCGGTGGAAAGGTCAAGATGCTCGAAGCCGGTGTCTTCAAGTCTGCCAAGATTGATATCTCTCTGATCTCACATCCCAGCAACGGCCCCGATACACCGTACATGCTGGCGCAATCAACAGATCGTGTAGATGTTGAGTACACAGGCTGTGAAGCTCATGCTGCAGCCGGCCCATGGGAAGGCATCAACGCACAAGACGCACTCCTCCTCGCCAATAGCGCCTTGTCCTATATGCGCCAGCAGATGCGCACAACAGATCGTGTCCATGGAATCATCCACTCAGCAGGAAGCCGTATCAATGTCATTCCAGCCGATGCATCAGGAAGCTACCAGCTCCGCGCCGCCAACGAAGAACAACTTGAAGAGCTCTCAGACCGTGTGTACAACTGCTTCAAGGCTGGTGCTCTCGGCACAGGTGCAAATATGAACTTCACAACACGGCCATACGGCTACGCCAACATGAACAATAACGATGGCCTCGCTGCATCATACACACGCTGGTTCGAGGAGCTTGGTGGCGACCTTCCCGATGCTGATGTCGACAAGATGCGAGAGCCTGGTGGTTCAACTGACCAAGGAAACATCAGCCAGGACTTCCCCGCTATCAGTCCCATGTTCCAGATCACCTTTGCCAATGGAACTGTTCCAAAGAGTGGCCCTCATACTGCGCCCTTCGAAGTCGCAGCAGGAAGCAAGCCTGCTTTCGAGAAGGCACTTATGGTGGCAAAGGGTCTGGCTGGTGTTGCTGTGGATGTTTTGACGGTTGATGGACTGTTGGATGAGATTAAGGACGAGTTCAAGAAGACCAAGCCATCTGCTCGACGAAGAAGATAGAGAAGCTCGCGCGGCGATGGATATGCCGGGTATCAAGAGCGTAGGGCTTATAAGCCAGTAACAAACGCTGGTTAGCAAACTTGGGCTGAATATCTACTGTTGATCAAGCAAAGCGAAAGTTAGCCTGCCATTAATTAAGATGGAATACGCCTTGAAGGCAATTGATTGATGCTACAACAGTGGGACTATGCAATTCGTTCTCTCTTACATCTATGTACTCCGTCTGCATCACTCATGATTCATCACACCATGCCTCGTTCTATATGCCAGGAAGACCAATGACCTGCCTAACAGCAGGTACAAAGCGGGGCACAATGTACACAACGTAAAAGGCCGTCGCTGCGGTCAAGAGTCCAGTAAACTTGGAATCGTTAGCGATTACAACGTGAACAACTACGTGGGGCTTTCTCACCTTCTCGAACCATGTGTGGAAGTAAATGGCCGTCATGAGTAGCATCCAAGCACTCAATCCCATAACTCCTACAGCAAACTTGCCACCAAGCCCTAGCGCAGGTCGCTCGGATCCTTCGCCTAAAGACGTATCAGATTCGACATTAGCGCTCTTGAGAGCTCCGTCGGTCATAACAACGCATCGCTCCTCGTTTCGCTTGCCAGACCATCTCAACACAGCCCAACCAACCTCTTGCATGAGAAACGCAGTACCTAGTGTCAGAAGGAAGACGTGGCCCGATATGTCATGACCTCCCTTCCATCTTCCACCGGCAGCTTTACAGGCTACTGCTGTGACCTTATCACCAACAGTATCAGAGCCAAATTCAACCTCCCTTCGAGCGAGCTCGCAGCGGCCGCCTGTCCATCGGAAACCACGGTCAATCAGAGCAGGCCCGAAGCACCACTGCGTAACGAGGAACCATATCGTTGTTACAGCAACCCATCGTAGACTCGCGCGAACACGTCGCCCGGTGTCAGTGGTGCTAGGATGGCTGAAGACGAAGACAAAGAACGCAACAGTGATCCATGCCCAGCCCCGCTTGACAAAGAGAACGTTGAAAATATTGGACTTGCGCGCGAAGTAGCTCGGAGAAACGCTGGGATCCTGCAAATGCGACTGCGCGATAGGATCGTACGGTGCGGCGCGTGTCTGCGGTGAAATTATAGAGAAGACGGTTCCAAAGACCAAGAGAGCTGGGAACAACACAAGCCCAGCTCTCTCTAGGGGTGTCGGCAGGAAAGGAGACGAGCGAGGCGTCGAAGTCGATCTCGAGGGAGAATCCATAACTGTATCGTTCGCTTCAGCAGCCGCCCTCGCAGCACGTCGGGTAGTAACCATTGTAAACAAGCGTAAAAGAGTTCTTAATAGAGCCACAGCATTAGGAGAAGTCAATGACTGGCTTGGAGAGAGTGACAAGGTTTGCAAGAAGTGGCGCCAGATTGGCCTTGGTCGTGTTTTTGACGATGGGACAGTTGGCTTGAGGCGATGACGTCTACGTACTCACGCTAGTAGTGGGCTGCCGCCAAGGAAGCTCCAGGAAGCTCAGAGACTAAGGTAAAATTAATGGCGGGGGCGGAAAAAAGAAAGCTCCGACCTTTTTGTGTTTTGTAAATCATTATTTGAGGTGGGGTACATCATGACAACTTCGACCTGCAAATTCACGACGAAATGCTGCGACGACGAACACGACGATTATTTCCGACGAATACGTCTGTGATCAAGTGATCATGGAAGCCCCGAGAAACCGAATACACTTTTGACGACTCATACCGAAGAGTCACGCGGACTACATCCTGTCGCGACCTCTCTCATTCGCTCGCCCCGAACGCACGAAAACCTTCTTTCGTTCACATTTCGCCCCCGAACCTCGCCCACTGCACTTTGCGCCTTCGACAGAACGGCCATGCCTACCCTTATATATCAAAAACCGCCCAATACCCATACCGAAGAGTGGTGTAGTGGTATACGCTCCTAAACTCCTATGATCACCTAAAAGTTCTTCTTTCCGCTCCTATGATCTTTCTCTCACTACACCACTCTTCGGCTTTTGCCAGTTGCATCAACTTTTTGTTCACCTGGTCTCGACATCTGACCTCTTTTTTTCTCGGATTTATATGCTCAACTGTTGACGACGGTCGAACGCAGCGAGGCCTTGCCACGACGATACGTACCATGGAGGATGTTACCTTTATATACCAAAATCACTCTCTATACCAATGCGAAGAGTGGTGTAGCGGTATACGCTCCTAAACTCCTATGATCACCTAAAAGTTCTTCTTTCCGCTCCTAAGATCTTTCTCCCGCTACACCACTCTTCGTTTTTGCTGGTCAAATCAACTTCATTTTTGCCGAGTTTATTTCTCATGCCTCCATTTTTCGCGGATTTATTCTCTCTGATCTTCAGCACGTTCGAACCTGGCGACACCTTTCCTGGATGTCTGTGGTTGCCTATGGGTGTCCTGCGGGTTCACCTTCATATACCAAAATCTCTATCTATACCAGTACCGAAGAGTGGTATAGCGGTATACGTCCTACTCCTAAGGTCACCTAAAATCTCTAAAATCCGCTCCTAAGACCATTCTCCCGCTACACCACTCTTCGTTTTTGCTGGTCAAATCAACTTCATTTTTGCTGAGAATATATCTCATGCCTCCTTTTTTCGCAGATTTATTTCACCAATCTTTACCAAGATTCCAGCACGTTCGAACCAGCGACATGTACCCCTAGGTGTCTGTGGGTGTCCTGCGGGTCTACCTTTATGTACCAAAATCACTCTATATATAAGTGCGAAGAGTGGTGTAGCGGTATACGTCCTACTCCTAAGGTCACCTAAAATCTCTAAAATCCGCTCCTAAGACCATTCTCACCCACTACACCATTCTTCGTTTTTGCCATTTGCTTCGACTTTCTTTTTAGCATCTCGATCTTTCCAGTCGACTACTTTTCTGCTTGTTTCCCTGCAGGCTTCACGGCGTTCGAACGCAGGGGTGAATATGAACAAACATTTATGGCATCTCATAGCATCTCATGGCATCTTACGACATCGACGACTTTCGTTTGGACAACAGACACATGGTGGAACTCTGTGTTCTATCGACAAGTGTCATTGAAAGAAGCCGTGATGCAGGACGCAGGCGGGGGGCGGTATTATTTGGCGGGTGCGCTTGAGACTTTGCGGAAAAGCTTACAGGCAGGGAGGTAGGCATAAGGCACTTCGCAAGCCGGTCCGATCTGTTGGTCGATTTTCTGGGTGATCTGGTGTGGAACGGGACCTGGGCTTCTACCCCTTATATACCAAAACCACTCTATTACTGTCGGCGAAGAGTGGTACAGTGGTATCCGTCCTAGATCCTAAGATCATAAACCTAAAATCTCTAAAACTCGCTCCTACAATTCCTCCTTCTCCCACTGCACCACTCTTCGTTTTTGCCGGACCATACAAAAAATCGAGCAACCGCAACACGACCATTCATTTTTTGCTAGTCGACGACAGGACAATAATTTTGGGTGACGAAGATATCGACTCAGGGGTACATGGCAGTCCATGCCAACTGCCATGGGATACACGAAGACAAACATGACAAACATTGTTGATGAAGGGTTGGGTTCTGATCTAACTCATTACATCGGGCAAGAGAACTCCCAGGGAATATGTTGATACTTGCCCAGTGCTCGGTCACTTGAGGGTGGTTGCCTGGAGGAGTCTGGTCAGGTGGCCTCGATTGCCTTGCCTCGCCACTGCAGCGCTGGCAGTACGACCCCTCGTCCTTACCCCTTATATAACAAACCCACTCACCATCCTTCCGAAGAGTGGCCTAGCGGTATCCGTCCTAGATCCTATAAACCTTCTCTCATTCCGCACCTAAAAACTCTTCACCCGCTGGGTCACTCTTCGTTTTGCCGTTCACGAGTTCGAACGAGAGTTAATGCGATTCTTTTTGCGACTTCACAATACGAGGACGATCACTGGATTGCAGCGATGTCGACTTGGACTTTCTTTTTGGGTGTCATTGCTTTGTTTGACACAGGGGCTACGAGGTTCTGATGGGGACAGTCGACATCTGCCCCCCATATGCCAAAATCATACACTACCTGGTATCCTTCACGGAAAAGTGATACAGAGATACCCTCCCTCGGATCTACAAACCTCTGTACCCACGAACCGTGTCAAGAATCCATCCATACGAATCTCTCCCCCGTCAGTCCTCCCTTCGTTTTTGTCAATCGTGAGTGAGTGACATTTAATGTCATTCTTTTTGCGACATGATCATACAAGAACATATTCACATCCGGGCAACATCGAATCAGGTTCTTTTTTTATATGCCATCGCCTTGTTTGACGAAGGGGCACTGAGGTTCGGATGAGGACAGTCGACACCTACCCCTTATATACCAAAAGCACAGTTATCCTTGACGAAGAGTGGTCTAGTGGTACCGTTCCTAAACCCTATGAACTCTCTTCAAACCGCACCTAAAAACAGTCTCCCACTAGACCATTCTTCGTTTTTGCTGTCCATGAGTTCGAATGACTCTTGGCATTATTCTTTTTTGCAGTGCAAAGATACGACGACATTCCCCCGGTAACGACTACACTGGGAGGACTTTCTTTTAACTTACCTGAGTGTTTTGTTTGCCGCAGCTGCCTTGAGTAAGGCGTGTGATGCAAGTTACCATAAGCACCGCTGAGGCAGCATACAGCTACCCACACAATGGCCCAAGCCTATCTAACGATCAAGTCTGCCACATAAAGAGAACTCTAGGTTGGAGAACATTGAGTCACAAGGTGGCGAAAGATCCATCTTACGTTGACAAGATGCTGACCGCAGCTGCCTGGGAAACCTTATACAGACCATGGGACACCTACCCCTTATATACCAAAATCACTCCCTATACTGACGAAGAGTGGTCTAGTGGTACCGCACCTAAAACCTACAAACTCTTCATACCGCACCTAAAAACAGTCCCCCACTAGACCACTCTTCGTTTTTGCCAGTTCGTACATTCGAGACATGGTACCATATCTTCACTTTTTGCTTTTCACGATTTCATCATGTTCATCAGATGATGGCTATACCGACTTGGACTTTTTTCCCCTGAGTTTGGCCATTTTGTCTGGTGCTGGCCTCGGGACTTGACAGCGTACGGCCTCTCGTCCCTACCCCTTATATACCAAAACCACTCACTACCCTTCCGAAGAGTGGCCTAGTGGTATACGTCCTAGAACCTATAAACTCTCTTCAATCCGCACCTAAAATTCTTCACCCATTAGGCCACTCTTCGTTTTTGCCAGGTCGTATGTTCGAGGCAAGACACAGAATCTTCATTTTTGCTTTTTGCAATTCGGCTATGATCACCATTCTATGATCATACTGACTTGCGTTTTCTTTTCTTTCAGACGGATGTTTTTGTCTGGCGTCGACCTTGACCTGGCAATGGGCACTACACTGCAGCCTACCCCTTATATACCAAAACCACTCTACTACCTGTGTCGAAGAGTGGTCTAGTGGTATCCGTCCTATAACCTATAAACTCTCTTCAATCCGCACCTAAAAGTTCTTCACCCACTAGGCTGCTCTTCGATTTTTGCCAGTTCATACATTGGAGGCAATAAACAGCATCTTCTTTTTTCCTCTTCACAATCCGACGATAGTCTCTCCTTTACGTTAATATTGACTTTGCTTTTCATTTCTTTTGGGTCCCTTTGTCCGGCGTTGCCCAGAACCTGGCAATGAGCGCAGCACTCCAACCTACCCCTTATATACCAAAACCACTCTACTACCTGTGTCGAAGAGTGGTCTAGTGGTATCCGTCCTATAACCTATAAACCTTCTCTCATTCCGCACCTAAAAACTCTTCACCCACTAGGCTGCTCTTCGATTTTTGCCGTTCATGACTTCGAACACTGCTTCAAGAAGCAACAGACTCAACCTCTTTTTATTCCATGACATCCCAAACGACGATTCAAAACTGCGACGAACATGATCTGTGGATGCTGGCTGTAAACAGAGCTGAAGATATACACCTCTCAGTTTTGCCGAAAAGGGGCTTCGTCCTACGTTGCTACACATTACCAGATGGCCGAAGGATGTTGAGATCGAAGGAGATGGGGGTCAAGCCAGACTGCTGAGGTTGACATGGGTATGACAGTCCAGCACTGCGCCTGTCGTGGTTGCTCTGCCTGCTGTGATTCCCGTCCAAGCCTGTTGTGGCGTTGTGTGGCACTCATGAGGGAGGGAGCTGCTGCCTACCCCTTTTATACCAAAAACACTCAGTTTACTGTCGGTAAGGAGTGGTGTAGTGGGAATACGCTACCTATTAACCTAAAATCTCTCTTCCGCACCTATAACCTCTCTCACCCCACTACCTGCTCCTTGCTTTTTGCTCAAGGTCACAACTTCGAGTTCCTCCCTTCGACACCAATGTCTCCGTCTTGACATCGACATCACCTTTTTGCCGATCGACGTCGCACTCGATCGTGTCCTTCGGTGACTTTTCGGACATCTATCGCACGACTTGGTTCTCATCCACTTTAACAAAAACGCCTGCCGCGAACCGAAATGCCGTCAACGTGGACACACCCCATGAGCAATGAGCCCATTTGTCGATATGGTGTAGTGCGGAGTGACGGATATGACAAGACGGACGCCAGTCACCTACCTACGCCTTATATGCCAAAATCACTCTGTTTACCATCGGCGAGGAATGGTGTAGTGGGAATACGTTACCTACTAAACCTAAAGTCTCTCTTCCGCACCTAAAACTTCTTTCACCCCACTACCCATTCCTCGTTTTTTGGCATGGCTCTCGACTTCGAATCCTCCCCTACAAGGAGTCCCCTTTTTTGTCCTCGGTTTCGCACCGTCACCAGACCAGTACTTGACGATCCCATCTGCAGGCCTCACCGTCGGCGATCACGTCCCCTTTTACCATCACGGTTTAGAGCATGATCATGTCCCGTATCCAAGGATGCTCTGCTCGTACCAGTAATATGGGCGCTGCGTCGATGATCACAGTCTGTCACACCATCTGGCACGGCATGGCCGCCTGACACTTATATACCAAAACCACACATAATATTGTCTTCAGCAAAGAGCGTGTGGTCTAGTGGGAATCCGCATCCTATTAACCTAAAATCTTCATGCTCTCTCCTATAAACTCTCACAACCCACTAGATCCCGCTCTTTGTTTTTTGCAAAAGTCACGACTTCGAGTGTCGTCCGTGACATTTCTTTTTGCCCTCTGGACAGCACATGTGATGAAGGTGAGAGGTTAAGAGAAGCTTTAACCCCAATACGCAAAGACAAAGAAGGCAAATTAACACACATGGGCAATATACTCCTTGCCCTCACTGGCGCCTAACATCTTGCCTTTGGCTGCTGGGTAGCACCACTTCCTGACTCTACACCTTATATACCAAAATCACTTCTATGTCCTTCAGCGAGGAGTGGTGTAGTGGTATCCGCCCCTATAACCTAAGAACCTAAAAACTCTTGAATCCGCTCCTACAATTCCTTCTCCCACTGCACCACTCCTCGTTTTTTTGCCAAAGTTGAACAACACTCATTGTCTTTTTTTTCTTTTTGCCAGTCCTTCTCCCTGTTGGCCAGTCGGGTCTATGGTCTTGAAAGTCGTTGCAAGTACGTTGCAAGGAAGGGTCTGTACCTACTTGACCTCGTTTGGACAAAGTCGCGACTCAGGGGCGACTTGAGGATGCACTGAGAAGGACAACTTCAAGCTTTAGCTCTTTACGCGGAGGCCTTCAAGACAGCGTCAACATAAGGCCAAGTCAGAAAAGGTAGCAAAGGGGGAGGGCCATAGTTCAGTTAGGCAGAAGCATGCTTTTCTCCACCTAGAACGACTGCCTACCAGCATCGGGGTCTTGTGTCCCAGACCTGACGACATACCTTTAATGTCTATAACCCCCAGCGAAGAGTAGTACAGTAGTATCCTCCGAGCCGACGAATCTACCTTCGAAGCCCTCTCCTATGAATCCTCCCTCCCTCCTTCCTTTCCTCCGACCCTCCCTCCGACCCTGTTACCACTCTTTGTATTTACCACTTTCTTCCATTCTTTTTTTATTTTTCCCTTTCTCGTTCTTTACTCCTTGCCCCTTCTTTCTCTACTGTCGTCATTTCTTTCCTTTTGCTGTGGCTTGTTTCCAAGCCTGAGCTCCCCTTCTAAGCTAATGCGTAGGTTCTATATGATGATGAAGTGAACTCAGGGGTATTGTGTGGTGGTCTTGGTGACCAGACCCGGTAAGTTGCGCGGTGCGGTGCAAGTGTGAGACTCGCTCGCTTGAACGCAACTCACAAGTCGGCCAGGGTAGAGTGTTAAATATTAGAATTAATGTACCCCTTCCGACAAGGAGTGGTGTAGCGGTATACGTCCTAGAACCTATGAATCCTAAAATCCGCTCCTAAAAACTCTCTCTCCCGCTACCCACTCCTTGTCTTTTTGCCTGTGTTCGAAGCCTGCCTCTTTTTTTTTCTTTTTCATCACTGATACTACAATCCTGAGTTTTGAGCAGTTCAAGGCTTGTAGAATCGCGAAAAGAATTCTCTTGGTGTAAGTCAGGGGTGGCTCCCCATCTTGTCTGAATAGACACTTGTCCATTGACGATACAGCTAGTTCATTGAATTCTACTTTCAATATGTCATTTCCATTCAATTGTTTGTGTTTACGCGGTGTCAAGCTTTAAAGTCGTCGCGTCTCAGGTGGTCGTGGTGTTGGTGTTGATCGTGGGCTGGTCTGCGTCAGATGACCGACCCCTGAGCCATGGCCAGACGGCCCAGATTAGAGTTAACCATCACCTCTTCATCTTTGAGAAAATTGAATACACGCAAACAAGGTTCTAAAAGCAAAGTACAATAAGTCCTCTCAACTTGTCCATCCAATGATGTTGGTGGCCACTTGTGCTGCGCCTCGGCGGCTGCCTGCACAACCCAGGCAGCAACAACCCCTTTTGGCCAGACAACAG
This sequence comes from Fusarium agapanthi, assembly GCA_001654545.1. NCBI lineage: Eukaryota > Fungi > Ascomycota > Sordariomycetes > Hypocreales > Nectriaceae > Fusarium > Fusarium agapanthi. The sequence goes on along the minus strand of LTDI01000084.1, from coordinate 186,127 downwards.
ACAACAATCACCAGCTTAGAAGCTAAGGTATGTTATATACCAAATTGAAACAGTAGCTTTCAACGAAGTAGCCAAAAATCACAAGATCAAGACCTCTTGGTGTAGCGGGAGTCCGGAATCCCGGATCCACCCTTCGTTTCTTACAGTTGTTCATGACTCTATGTTCGAGTCCTATGATGGCCATCATATTCTAGTTCTTTGCCTTTCTTTTTGCAATTTACTGCACATTCACTCCGAAAGCACGACTCTGTGATCTTGGTCGAGAATCTAGCCTATGACAGGAACTTCCCATCCCACTAACATCCTCTCTGTCGAACCCAAAAGATTATCTCAAGAACTTCAGGGTGTCTATCCCCGCTGTTACTATGTTCCCTGTAGAATGAAACAGTCTTGTCAAAGTCTTCCCCGTCATTCTGCTTGTAGCCGACTGCATCTGGCTTTATACTCTCAGCCACGGTCATATCCTCGACTTCAACCTGCCACCATCCACATCGCCCAGCATATGGTATCGAGCCTATATCGCATCTCCAAGCCTTGCTTCAAGAATAAATATATCTTTTATGCGTAGTGACGGTCAAATTCTCTATGTGTATGTCATTGATGTTGAGTAATGGCCATTGTGTGTCTTGGGCGCGCGGCTCAGACTTGCCTACATATACCAAAACCTTACCTTATATACTACAATCTCTAACACTACTGACAGCGTCTTATCTCAATAGACTCTCCCATCATATACCAAAAAGACGAATGCTCAACATCCACCATGCTATTTTTCAGTCATTGTGGAACTGCTTTTGAGGCATGCTGTAGGTAGTGAATCATTTCAAGGATTTGGGTCACAGTGAGAGCATCATCAGTGCCCCGGCCGTTATTAGAAGCTCGCTTTCCCTCATTCCATTCTGACAACTTGGGCGTGAAGCAAAGTTGAGGTGGTGCAGGCCCTGTTGTCTTTTTCCTTGTCCACGACATTTTGCTGAAGCAATACGATGAGTACCTAGGTATCTGTTTGAAGATGAGAGTCAAGTGGCACCAACAGCGGGAGATCTAGCCGGATGAATACGGACTGCAGGCGGTCAAACTAGGCAGAATCCATATTACACGCACAAACACCCAATCCAAGCATCTCTAACAAATACAAATTACCTGCTATTAATGTAACCCTTCACACCAGGTCATTAAATAATACTTTGTATTTCCATCTCCTCATCCCTAGTTTCCGGATCCTAAAAGTACTCGGGTCCCTCCACAAGTCAGTGCAGCTCTTACTGCAGATGGCATCTCGGCGAGGTGACTCAACGCCGGCTTCAGAACCCCACACCCACTAACATGTTACCCCTGCAGCACATCACCACCTCCACCCAACAACAACAGCGACAAAGACCAGTCGCTTATAGACCAAAGCAAACAAACAGATACCAGCGAAGTAGCGAGAAATTACAAGCCCAACAGCTCAGTTGAACAAAACTTGCTTGACCATCTCCGGATGCAAAGCCTTCGCTTTTTGGCTATGAGTTCGAATGTCAGCTACCCTTGAGTCTCTCATTTTTACACTCATGCAGCACCTTTTCCTTCTCGATTTTACAATGTCCTCAATTTTAAACACTACATACATAAGATGAATCTACAATTTACTCATTCTCTTTAACCACAGTCTTGTTCTCTGTGCCTGAATCTGCTGGGCTAATAAGTGTGACGCCGTGGATCATCACAACCCCTGCACCAACACCAGGCAACATCAACGACACGGCACCACGCTAACCTCTACTCCACGACACTGAATCAGCCTTGATAATCCATTCTATCACTTTCTCTCTTAGCGAAGTAGCTAAAAACAACTGAACTTTGGCGGAGTGGTGTAGATTTTCCTTTCATCACTCCGCCTCCCATGTCCTTCGAGACTCGGCTTCGCTTTTGCTAGTGTGGTGGTTCGATTTCCATCAGCATCTTTTTGCCTTTTCGTAGCCCTTCATATATATACAGAGGCAAAATATGTACAAGATTGACTTGCGTTTATTAAAGTTCTTTTTTATCTACTTTTGTTTCATGTGGTTCTTGCTTCTTTGTCCTTTGTTCTCCGGTTCTGTCTACTAACTGCCTTGTGACCACTACGTCCCGCGGTCAAACATCATCACACCTGGCTGCGTCATAACATCACAGCACAACACAACACAACACAACACATCACATTCACTACAGTGTCACATTTGGGGATTGCACCTCTTGTCTCAACTTGATTCATTTAGCTACCCTGTCTACTCAAAGGTGAGGTGCAGTTATCAAAAGCGTTTTTTATCGCTTACTATCCGAAACTCCAGTTCCACCCTGGAACAAAAAAGACCCTATTGTAAAAGAAGAAAGCAAAATCAGAGGCACGATGAAAGCACATAATCAGCAATGAGCACGTGTCGCTCGGGTATCGCGTTGGCTAGGCGTAAGGAGGCACACCATAAGGTGGTGCGTCGACTTCATCTTCCTAAGATGAGAAGAGCGCGATGGCGGCGCAGAAGTTGTTGCGGTTGTCCTTGTCAAGGATCGCCGACTTGCCGTCAACGTTGACCATGTTGACAGAGGCCTTGGTGCTGATGCCGTAAAGGTGCACCTGCGAGCTCTCAATGTCGATCATGTTGTCCTGGCAGTTGTTCTCGCCGACACAAACCTGGTCGTAGTTGTCGAAGAAGCTGTAGAGGCCTCCTCCATAGATGAAGATATCCTTGGAGTTAACAGCGCGGAGACCCCAGGTACGAGCACATCGCTGAGAGGTACCGGTGCAGGTGGCCTTGAAGTCAGGGTCGAAGTACTTCTTGTTCACAGTGAAAGGGACGGTCGCGTCAGGGTTGCCCTGCATGTAAGCAGTCTCGGTTTGGATGAGCGACATGTAGACATTGGAGGCATTCTCAAGGTGGTAGTTGTAGAGAACGCTGTGCTCGGAAGCGGTACCCCACAGCCAGGCGCCCTTGGTGCTCTCAATCAAGACTCCGCGGCCGTTGTAGAGGTTGATCTGAGAGTGATCTCCAAGGTCGAGCTCGTGGTCGGCAACCCAAAACCAGGTGTTCTCAAGGTAACAGCTAGACTGCTTGGTCATGTGGAAGAGCATGAAAGCGCCGAGACACTCAGGGTTGGGATCGGCCTTGACCTTGGGGTTCTTCTTGCATTTGTCGGACTGAAGCTGAGTACCGGCAGAGCCACCAACGCGGAAGTGGACATCAAAGAGACCAGCGGAACCGGGAGTAGAACCAGCGACGTTAAACTCCATCAAGATAGCACCGGGCTGGGGTCCGAGAGTCTCAAACATGAGGTCCTGGATTTCGACGTTGCCGACATCACCAGCTTGACCGACTTGCCAGACGGGCTTAGGGTTGGCTTGATCCTTGAAGTTTTTGTTGCCACCAGCCATGATGAGAGGCCAGACCTCGCCAACAATCTTGATGTTCTTGGGAACCTTGACGGTATCGGTAATGACGTAAGCGCCGTGATCAAAGTAAACGATCTGACCATCCTGGACACTGTTGAAGACAGCCTGAATGGCAGCAGTATCATCAGTCTTGCCATCACCCTTGGCACCCTTTGACTTGACGGAGATGAAGTTGGCAGCGGGGACACTGTTGTACTGAGGCTTGCTCTTAGTGACGACGTTACCCTTGGAGTCGAGAAGAGCCTTGGGCTTGGTGACGGGAGTCTGAGTGGCCTGGATAGCTTTACCACTGCCGCCGCTGTAGGCACGACCTTGGACCCAGGATGCAATCTTGGCGTTGCCGGGGAGGATAGTAGCACTAGATCCACCACCCTTGACGGCGACAGGGACAGCAGAGGACATGTCGACGTTGTCGATGATAAGGGTGCCGTTGGTATCTGGCTGGGCGGGGTTGTAGTTGGTTAGGACACCGACTGCAGTGTTGGCAATCTTGCTGTCGGTAAGGAGAATAGAGCCAACGTTCTGAACGTTGCCGCCAGCAGTCATGTCAATGCCGACCTTGGCTCCAGATATGTCGAGGCCGTTGAGAGTCCACAGCCAGTTCCAGTTCATGTAGACGGCAGTGTTGCAGTTGCGGAAAGTCATGTTTCGGCTGGTGAACTGTTGGCTACCGAAGAAACCACCATATCGACCACCAATGAAAGTGAGGTCGGTCATGAAGCCACCAGACCCGTTGTCGATGAAGATACCTTGCTGTTTGTTGTCGTCGCTAGCGTCCTCAATCATCTGGAAGACGATGTTCTGAAGAGAGGTAGCTTGGGCGACTTGCCAGTGGATACCAGTACCGGAGCTCTTGGGCATACCGGTGAGATCAATCTTGAAGTTGCGGACCTGTCGGAAGAAGTTGTTCTGGTTGGTGTGCCAGTTGGAGCCGTCTGAGTTGTAGGGATCGACGTCAATGACAGCCATGCCCTCAAAGTTGGCAGTTGGCTTGAGAACAGGAAGGTTGTTGATATCACCAATCATGTGGGTGTAGTAGTAGGGAAGAATAGGCTTGGAGACAACATAGGTACCAGCAGGGAAGTAGACGAGAGCGGGAGTGACAGTAGAAGAGTCACAGCCCTTACCACAACGGTTGCCGTCAGAGAAGGCTGCATTGATGGCCTCAGTGTCGTCAGAGCTACCATCACCCTTGGCACCGTAGTCCTTCACGTTGCGGAAGATCTTGTAGTCGGCGGAGCCATAGGCAACGACACCTTGACGCTTGATGTCGGACATCCACCAAGTACCAGCAGCAGCGGCAGCCGAGTAGGCAGGGGGCTCGGGAGTGGTAGACTCAGGTGAAGGAGGTGCAGGATATGCAGGTGCGACAGTAGATACAGAGGCCGCGGGAGCAGCGACGTCAACCTCAACCTCAATAGCCTGAGGAGCAGCCGAAGCTGGGAGGGTGAAGAGGCGCATGGCCAATAGGGAGGCCGTGACGATAGTCGAAAGCCCCATGATGACGATGAATAGCCAGCTAAATCGTTGTTTCTGGGGTGTAGCGGTATAGTATCGCTGTAGAGAGTGTGTTGATATTGCAGATGGCTATGAAGGACGCAGTCAGTATGCCTGTGTTTTCATGTCCTGTTGTGAGAAATTGGAGAATATCATACGCAAAGCAACTTTGGGGAAAGCAGTGTAATGTGAGAGAAGAGATGTCTCCGTCTTGAGCTCGAGAGAGCTGTCAACTAGAGTCGGGGTTGGGTTTTGTGTAGATCAAGGTGAACAAAGGAAGGGAACAATGATGTGCACAATGGTGAAGAAAGGATGAAAAGAGAAGATGGATGAAGGAACAGACGAGAATAAATAAGGCAGAGAATAACAGCAACAATGGCTCTGGCTCTGGCACTGGCAGAACGAAAGTGAGGTGCAGTGTCTGAATCGAATTGGCAGCCTGACACTGTCGACAGCCGTAAGAGTCCAAGTGAGGCAGGTGATGATATCTCGGCAGCTTTCGACAGTGGCACCGAAAGGGTGTAGAGCCGAGCAGGATCTATAAACGCTGAGACCACTAGGAATCAATTGTTTACATGATCATGATCATGATCCGGCCGGCAATCCTCAAAAGCGGCACTTGAGAGAGATGAGGGTTCACACGTGTTGTTGGTCCCTTGTTCCGCTTGCATATTGAGGCTTGTTCACAGATGAAACTTACCAGGTAGATAGATAGGTCAAGGAAAATAAGACGGAAAATCTTAAAAGCCAAGAAACAAGTATTTTCAAGGGAGAGACGGGCGCTGGCTTGTTGTTTAAAAGGCAGGCAAAATAAAAAGAGAGGGTGGTGATCAAAGATGACGCTGTCCCAGACAAGCAGGAATATGAAGAATAAAAAAGAGAGGCAAGGAGAGACACACGCGATCGCGTGTTCACACGATAAAGACTGACTGTCGTGGTGGAGGGTGTGGTGTGGTAGCTTTCGACTGACTTGAAATGGAACGGAAGAAAGGGAAGAGTAGACAAGACAAGACAGGGCAAGGATAGTAGATATACACACACGGTTGGGATGATTATATGTGACATGCATCATTGACTTGACTTACCTTATTATTGCCCTGACCAGGAACAGGGATCTCATCGTGGTAACTCTCCTCGGACGCCATCCGCCGTCTCTGCCTCCGAGGACCTGCCATTGGAGTGGAGTTGTCCATTGAATGTCTGTTCACTCTTCCAAGGGGCTGAAGCTAGACAAGGGCGGGCTGAAAAAGAGACAAGATTAAAGTGATCGTCATTGGTTATGGTAGCATCACAGACCGTTTCAAACAAGGCCGACCAGGCCAGAACAAAACATGAAACGATAAAAGATGATGATACAAAGAGGTCAAGGATTGGATGCGTTGGACGAGTATTGTAGGATGATGAACGTTGAGGCGATGATGCAGGAATAGAGAACCTGGCTGGACCCGACGGGAAAGGGGAACAGAACAGAACAAGCTCGTCCAGTTACCGAAGAGAACACCTTGATCTCTCGACAAAAAGGGAAAGTACCTGTGCCCGGACGAAATCAGTCTAGCGCCCTGTTTCACTGGACGACCCCGGACAAGCCAGCGGGTGGCTCACGCTACATCTCCCGGACCAAAAGAACCGGGGCATGATCTAAACAGCGGCAATTCTGTGCCTACGAACTAAGTAAAGGCTCTAAGAAGCCATCACAGGTCCAAACCACCAGATCATGCATCTCAGAACCATGATTCACTATAACACCCCAAAGAAAGTGGGTGGTCTCCCGCTCTCGCTGCAAAGATAACCCGTGGCTACCAGTAACGTGGTATCGACAAACTATTAGCTTGAACACCCGTGTCATCCACCATTCCTTCAGGACTCAATACAAGACGAAACTACATTCCTCTCCCACTGAAGCATTACGCCATGGTCCGTTTAATTACCAAGACATTCCCACTCTCTCTGCGCCACGGCATAGAATCCTCCTCCCTGTCTCAGGACCCTTCCAAACACCCGCGCGACTACCATATGTTAAGCGCTTAATCATGTTACGGCCGCGGTGGCTCCGGTACAGTACGTGAGGTGATGCTGATTAAAGGGATTTACAGTAGGGGCCTCGCCTGTTCCTTGGCTGGATCTCTGTAGTGGCGGCTATGAAGCCATTCAAATTCATAACCGAGCATGAGGGTCTTGAAAAGCAAGTTTTGGAGCTATCGATATTGAATTAATGCCATTGATTTTCGCAAATATTGAATGTCGGTGGCTTTGATGCCACCACAGCCAACAAATCCGCTTGTGGTCCCCTGTTTCAAAACATAGCTCCCCACATCCCGCCACACCATGAAGCGCATTCCAGCCCAATCCATCACCTCACAATGCACATCAATCTGAGGGTAAGGTATCCCTAGAGTCGCATTGAAGGTCAACGGTTGCCTGCATGTGGTACAACAATTACTCTAAATCTATACCACCTACCCGATATAGCACAGGATAGTCCGTCAAAGTCAGGTGAACTACCAACATGCAGACGCAGACATGAAATATATTAATTAGTTCAGGGTGCGTGTTTATGCAAAATCTGTTTCTGAACTATTCCCGTCCACATGATCTACGCTTATTCACCACACGCTATGTGTTTCACTTCGCATCCTTTCTCATCCCGCATTTCGATATCGATGCGCGTTCCCGTGGATCTCGGACTCCCTTGTTTCACGCATCGGCCATGAACCCTGCAACCACTTAAACAAATTAATTCACCGTCCGTCGTGAAACGAAGCACAGAATCAGAGACTCGGAAGACCCCAGGACTCGAAAGCAATAGTTAAGTAAATTCATTTATATAAACTCCAGACGCAGTCTATGTGATCCAGATCGCTCATCAACGCTATTGGCGAGTAATCCTCATGAGCGATAGATCCATCGCCGGATCTCAAATGTGCTCCGTGAGGTTGCACGCATGCACCATGTTCATGTCCATGTCCATCCAACATGCCCTAATGCTGCCTTACATCTTAAAATCAGTCTAGCAAACCCTTCCATGTCATAAAGTCGTAAAGCCAGTTCAATCATGTTCGTCTGGCATATTAGTATCCGCCCAACCGTATAATTCCGTCGCATGCTCGGGGCTCAGATAAACCCTCCCTCGATCTGTAGAGGCCTGGCACTCTCGATATTCTCAATACCATCAACATCAGCACCAAAGTCCATTATCAAAATCTTGGGATCCTGCCCTGTGCTGACAATGCGACGGTAATCGCTCTTCGCACTCAAAACCCAGCTTGCGTGCCACTTGGGAAAGTCAAGCAGCTGGTGTCCAGTCTCCATATCCCACACCTTGATGTCGGTGTCGTAGCTTCCAGATACCAGTCGGCCGCTCACACTATCTATGTGCAGACTGCGAACCAGGTTCTCGTGGGCGCGCATCTCACGGAGACACTCGCCTGTGTTGGCATCCCAGATGCGGATAACTTTGTCGTTACCAGCAGATGCAATGTATCGGCCATCTTCGGAGAATTGGGAGCAAGCAAGCCCCTTGGTGTGCCCCGTGAACTCTCGAATATTTTTGCCTGTTTCAATGTTCCACAGCTTGACGCGGAAATCTCCCGAACAAGACACGATGGTGTTGCCCCGCATCTGTACTGCGTTAACAGGTCCGCTGTGTCCCCGGAGCTGCTTGATCAAGTCGCCCGTGTGGCGATCCCAGACACAGATGCTGAAGTCCTTGCTGCATGTGACGATATGCTTGTCGTCAAAGGCAAGATCGAGAACAGCTGCGGTGTGGTGTCGAAGTCGACGAATGGGACGGTATCCTGCCCGTACATCGTAAACGATGCAGGTAGAGTCGGAGGATCCAGTGACCAGGATCTCGTCGTCATACTGCAGGCACAGAATAGAGGCCATGTGATGCGTGGGGAATGATGTGCTGCGAGGCATAGAGAAGTTTGACTTCTCGTTGTCGGAGGATCCTGAAGCGAAATGAGTAGGGTTGCCATCCTCGTCAATAAGCATGTCGGGTTCGGCGATGACCTCGGGCGGTCCAATGATGAGGGTGCATTCAAGGGTATGCATATCCCAAACCCGAATCGTCTTGTCGCGGGAACCAGTAATGATTTTGTGCCTTTTCAGGTTAGTAAACCACTTGTAAAAGGACCGAACAACTTACTCGTCGAACTGAAGGCAGTAGATGCTATCCTTGTGTCCATTCAGATAGACAGGTCTGGCCTTGCCAGTCTTCCATCGCTGGCTCAACTCCTGCTTGACACGGTAAATGTCCTTCCAGTCATTTGCCGGTGAAATAGCAGGAACTCCGAGACCACTTCCAGGCGCAACGGGCTCGCTTGTAGCATAAGTGGCAGTAGTCTCACGAAGACAAGACTCACGCCAGATGTGCTGGTTGCTAACAATCTTATTCCAGTCCTTGCAAACCATGCTGGCCTTGGTGAGTGCTGGAGCGTCGAGATTTGCAAGGACATGAATAGCGAGCTCTGCGGGGAGTCTGGAGATAAAGTCGATCGTACTAATAGCAGCATTTTGCTCTATCTCAGTCTCACTCTCGGCTCCAGGAAGCGTCACTGTAATTCCGATTCCGCTCTCTCGATCGTTGCTCTCGTCGTTGGTGCTAGGATTCAACCACAGGTTGTACAGGCCTTGGCGGGCGAGGTATTCATTCTGCATAGCAGCTGAGGCCTTAGCAGCAGCTCCAGAGTTGCTGGGAATGACGGGTGGCTCGCCGCGGAAACTGGGAATCGGGAGATGCGAGGAGTTCTCGTAGTTGTAGGCGTTCTGATCCTGTTTCAGGTCGAAGCCATAGATCGATCGTGAGCGACGAACGGTTGCTTGTCGAAGACGGCTCCAAGTCGAGTGCGCATTGTTGTATGAAGTAGTAGGTCTACCAGCCTCGGGTTGTTCGACATCTTCAGCAATCGAAGGTCGTCGATGAACCATTCGGTTGATCGAGACTGAAGCGCGGCGAAACATGCCCTTGATCTGCTTGGCACCTGGAGTGTGGAAGTGGTGTTGGTGCTGGGTCTCGTGATGGGCGCTGTTCAGATCGTAGAACTCGTCTTCGGTATCGTCAACAGCGAGATCGTTAAAATGCCGAGAAAGATGCTGCGAATGAGAATGATCATGACCAAAAGCAAATGATTTAGGACGTCGCCAGGGCATGGAAAGGCTCATGCTGCGGTTTCGAGGGGGGGGAGCTGTGTGCATGGCGGCTGCTTCAGGGTGGAGAGTACTGTTCGCAGTCTGGGCAGGCGTCGAGGTGCCCAAAGGCGAAGATTCGGAGGGAGATTCCAACATGGCCTCTTGAGCAGGAGCCCAGTCGCTGATGGGGAAGATGCGCTTGGTCATAGTCGAGGTGGTAGCAAAACTGTCGAACTAGAGAAAGGAACGTGTATCAAGTCCAAGCGGGCTGTGATGGAACTGTCGGAGTTGCAAACGCAGATAATCGAACGACGACGTATATGAAGGAATGTCGGGTCGACCAAATAGTCGAGCAGTGAGGAACAACGAGCTAAATGAATGCGCTCGTCGCAGGTTTTGGCCTGTGTCGTTGTTGTTTACGATCGGGCGGTCGGTATGGTATGGTCTGGTCTGGTCGCTAGGGGCGGTCTCAGGCCTTCCTTTAAGTTTCGCGGAACCTTGATTTGGGCCCGTTTCTGGCGTTGGTCGTTCGGGTGTTGGGTGGCAACGGTACACGAAGCAAACAACTCAAAAAAAAGAGACGGCGGTTTCAGAGGGAGTTTTAGTACTCGTTATACGCTCTTTGCTAATCCCAACAGAAAAGCAGAAAAAGAACAACAGAAAAAGGAGTAGAAAAGGAATGGAGATAGATGTGAGGGAGGAAGAGCAGGCTTCTTGAAAAAAACCGTTGCGATTAGCAATCCCGGTAAAATCAGCGGAAGACAGGGGGCGCTTGAATTTAAAGGGCGAACTGAATGCCACTGAAGGGATCTGGAAAACAGGGGGTCCCTGATTGGGTTTTCACTGTACAGCACAGCACAACAAGACGAGTCAGAAGAACGGGATGATCAGGGGAATAAAAGAAGACGAGGTCATCTAGAAAAGGGAAGAGATCAAAAGTATCTCTTAACAGAAGCTAGTGCCCCATAGGGCGAGTCACGATACTGAACGACCCTTGGCGGTGATGTAAGGCGACTGGTCCCAAGTCATGCTTAACGCCATCTACAGTACACGATGACATGCACTTGTGAGCTAGCGCTGCCCCAGAGGGAGTCTTGGAATGCGGGAAAGGACAACGATTTATTGTCGGGCGGAGGTGGATCGTACGGTTCCAGTTTTTCTCGGGGCCCGCGATTCTCGTCTTACTCGGTCCGGTCTGAACAAGCTCATAATTAGGTAGATACTACGTCGTTGAAGAAGATGGTTATGAGGCTAAAGATTATGACGGTAAAAACTCTCTTTGCTTTTTTAATCTGTAGCGGCTAGAGCGGTGAGGTCCCCTTGAATACGGTAGCAGTAGCACCTGTCGCTAGCCGCCCCTCCATCAAGCCATCCTCAGCCAACCCTACCGAACAGGGCGAAAGAAACTCAATGGTGGCGATGCAAACTTTCCGTATTCTTATTCCCGTGCTGATTCTTCTCCAAAGAAATCTGCAGGTACTGAGTAATGCAACAATGCCGCAATAACTGTGATTGCAGAGTAGCAGCAATGTTGGGCCTTCATATCAACACCGTTGATCCCTATTGACCAGACCTCCAACGGCCAATGGCTGTGTAACATCGATTCACCACAACAACAGCGTTACTTTGAGAACCCACGCAGTGCAACACTCAATGCGTCCAGGCCTTCCAGGGGTCTGGATCAACACCCCAAACAAGCTAACACCCCAAAGCAACCCCTGATTCAGCTGAACTCACTGACTGATCTCATCCACGGGGGCTGAAGACCCTGATTCTGCAGCCTCATTAGCAGTATTGTCCCTCTACGAGTGCACAGTTCAACCCTAAAACAGTTTGCAAAAAGATTGGCGTAGATCAGTCCCTAAGACTAGAACGAAAAATCTGACGGATTGGAGGAAGTGATCGACAAGTCGTTGAGAAGAACTTGGGTTTGGCTTACAATTGGTGAACCGGACAGTCCGATACCGGTTCCATGGAACCAGTCAGCAACGACTGGGAAATTCTCCATACGGGTTCGAATTGACTTCAGCCTGAAGCTTCAAGTCTTGAAGGTCTAGACTAGACCTCGAAGTGTTCTGAGTCTGGACATCATGGCTACCCTACGGAACACCTTGACACTCTGCTTCAAGGTCGATAATTGCTATCTTTAAGACAAGTGCTATAACTCGTAGATTGGTAGGCCTCATGCTAAAATATCCAATATTGCATCTCAATTCCAGCAATCCTCAACTTTGTCTCAGGACGCAGCTCTTCCGGAGTTTAATGCTGCAGAGCTGTCGTGGGGAAGACAGTGGATCAAGTTTTTCCCGCGTCAAGGATCCATACTGAAAGTTTCTGAGAGCTTGTTCATTATCACCACGTAGCAACATATCAAAGACAAAATACACCTTCTGTAATCACATCAACTCACCTTCATCATGGCCACTCTAACTCCAATGCCCTCCCAAGTGGCTTTCCGCATCCATCCCGTCTACCGCATCTTCTTCCTCATTCTTGAACCCATCTCCGCCCTCACCGGCGCTTTCTACACTCACTTCCGCCAAGACACCTACCTATCTCTCCTCCATGCATCTTCAGCACCAGCAGAGACACCAAAGGCTACATCTGTAGCTATGTCGCAGCTAGCCAATATGTTCTTCTTCTTTGCGCTCAATGAAGCGCTCGTTCTGCGATCTACAGCGGATTTGCGGGTTTGGAGGACGGTCTTGCTTGTACTACTTATTGCGGATATGGGACATTTGTTTTCGATGAGTGAGCTTGGGCCGAGTATTTATTGGGACGTTATGGCGTGGAATGCTAGTGATTGGGGGAATGTGCCGTTTGTGTATCTCGGTATGACTATGAGAGTGAGCTTTCTGCTGGGAATTGGACTGGGAGAGTCGAGGGCTTTGAAGAAGAAGAATTGGAAAAAGCAGTGAGCTTTTCGGACGGTTATAGCAAGGTTCGGTATCTAGACATGCGAGATTTCGGTTTGGAGTACCCGAATTTGTGGTCATGAGGAGGAATAACTTGGATATAACTTGACTACGCCTTGACAAGACATGATATAGCAAGGTCTAATCTATATGCCGTATAAAATGATACCCCCATCAGGACAAATGGAACTATAAAACACATCTCGAGCCACCTCCTCACAGATCGCCAATGCAGCTTCTCTCATGCTACCTCATCCCCCACGATTCTTGGTGGAGGAATTCAGACTCCGGCGGCCCACGATAATCCGAGCTTCATGTCGAGAGTCATGATGACCCCTCAACCAATGACAGGCTCACATCGGCTATCGGCTATCGCATGTCGCCTGTCTGCAATTCGGGCATAGCGTCCCGGAACCCCCAATCTCTCAATGCGACACTTCAATTCCTCCCCCCAAACCGCGTCGCTTACTCGAATCAGATGATCTTTCATAATAGAGGGGTCGTAGTAGAAAAAAAGTGCCCCTCACACGTAACGGATACGGTAGTCAACGCGATGAGGGGTGAGCTCTGAGGTTGTTTCGACGAGTGGGGGTTTCTGGTCGGCTCGTCGTCATGAGATGAGCTTTATAAAGGAAGAGAAGCCCCAATTGACTTATTCTCAATTGCTTTACTCTCTCTTTCTCGTCATCTCAATACTCATACTTCCATCATCATCATGTCTGTTCCCGACAAGTTCCAGGGCTTTCAGTCCCCCAGCGCCGAGCACTGGACCGACTTCCAGAAGAACTCGTTTGAGCCCCGCCCCTTTGGCGAGTACGATGTCGACATCAAGGTCGAGTGCTGTGGTGTCTGCGCCAGCGATCGCCACACCATCAGCGGCGAGTGGGGCGGTTGCCCTTATCCTCTCGCCGTAGGCCACGAGGTTGTTGGCAAGGTCCTCCGTGTTGGTGATAAGGTCACTCTCGCAAAGGTCGGTGATCGTGTCGGTGCTGGTGCCCAGGTTTGGTCGTGTCTTGAGTGCCATCAGTGCAAGAATGACAATGAGACCTACTGCAAGCACCAGATCGACGCTTATGGCGCTGATTACCTCGATACTGGTTTCAAGACCCAGGGTGGTTACTCTTCTCACAGCAGAGTGCATGAGTACTGGTGAGTACACTTGTCTACCCAATTGATCTCATTGACTTACAATTCATAGGGTCTACCCCATTCCCGAAGCCCTCTCCAGCACCCAAGCTGCTCCCATGCTCTGCGCCGGTATCACCGTCTACAGCCCACTGAAGCGTCTCGGCGCCGGACCCGGCAAGAAGGTCGGTATCGTTGGTATCGGTGGTCTTGGCCACTACGGTGTCATCTTCGCCAAGGCCCTCGGCGCCGAAGTCTGGGCCATCTCCCGTTCACGAGCCAAGGAGGCCGACGCTCGCAAGATGGGTGCCGATGGCTTCCTGGCCACTGGTGAGAAGGACTGGACCAAGGGTCACGAGATGTCCTTCGACATCATCATCAACACTGCCACTTCTTTCGAGGGCTTCGCTCTCAGCGAGTACCTCAGCCTGCTCGATGTGCACGGCCACTGGAACTCCGTTGGTCTTCCCGGCGGTGACGGTATCTCCATCCGCAACCAGGACTTCATCACCAACGGTTGCTACATCGGAACATCGCACTTGGGCAGCCGGCGTGAGATGCTTGAGATGCTGCAGATCGCTGCTGACAAGGGCCTCAAGTCTTGGATTGAGGAGATTCCTATCTCCAAGGAGGGTCTTCAGCAGGCCATGGAGGCTCTGAGAACGAGCTCTGTTCGCTACCGATCTTGCATGACCAACTATGAGGAGGCATTTGGTGCTTAAACGAGTGATATTGTGAAAAAATAAAAGGAGGGAGTTTGTTGGGAGCAGCATTGGGAGTTATGAATGAGTTAATAGTGGAGCTGAATGCTCTTGTTGGCGCGCATCAAAGACACCTTGATGGGTCGAAATGACGAATAAGTCTGGTATGATCAGTGTGATCGTGCCTGAATGAAATGATGAATTGAACCTGATGAAATCTATCCATTCATTGTCTCTCTCCGTGATCAGGCGCAATTGTAACTTTAGTTCATGAGCTGAATAGTGAGTATTTACAAAGCAATGATTTCATAATCAATGATTCCATTTCTGCTTTCTAATGGACCATCACGTAGTCTCGTTTTGGAGTTCCTGGCTCAGAAGGCTAGACCACTTTCACTTATACTCCCCGCATCGTAACTCATGGGGTTGTGGGGGTCTCCATCTCACCTTTTCACATCACAATGAGGATCAAGAGCTGTGAAGATGAGCTGTAAGCGGGTAGTTGGAGTGATTAACTGTCGGTAAGAGTAACTGATCTTCAGAGTCATTGCATACAATGCCAAGATGCGGGCTATCATGAGCCCGCTGAGTCTCATTCTTACAACCTCCAATTCCCTCTTCACGTCCAAAAATAACGAGGCCGGCACCCATGTCATCAACGCTATCCCTAATTCTGCCACGCCGAATTCTCCTCCGTGTATCTCCAGCGGAGACCGGCGGGTGTTACCAGTGACTCACCTCTACCGCTGCATGTCTTCAGCCTTTTTCACTACATGCTGAGAATAATGTGAAATTTTCTAACGGATTTTGCTAGCAGTTGTTTTTGAGCCTCGCCAAATCGAGAGATGTGATTAGCAACCTGTAAGATTCGGTGTGCTTAGACACAGGGAGGAGTCATCGTGGTGGGCTTCGCGGTTTGTTTAAAGATCAAGGTGATCGCCGGTTTTTTTTTTGGAAGTTGGCGATACCTTCAAACTACACTCTACAGAACAATACTACAAATAATACAATCATATCGAGATTTTACAAAATTTTTGGATACCTTCTCCGCATTTCTTCTTTCTCCCTATTGACCATCCATCATTGTCAACATGTAAGTCTAGACCCTTTCAACCTCGAGCTCACGACTAACGGCAATACAGGGGACAACCACCTGCATCTCCCTCACCTTCATCATCAAGATCTCAGACTCCAGGTTCAGGAGACCCAACAGCACTCATGGAAATCACACGTCGCTTCAGCCGCTCCTGTAGTAAGGCAGAGATCGCCTCAGTAGGCATCTCCCCTGCTACATCAGCTGTCTTCGCAATCTACACAGCTGCGCAAACCTCTCAATCCTGGATTGACGTCTTTGACATCAAGACCCAAAACGGCTACTCCAAGACAAGCGGCTCGCGCGCTGTCTTCTCACCCAATGGCTTGAAGTTGGCTACTATTCGGGACTGGACCGTTCAGTTCACAGGAGGCTTCGACTTTCACCACGCTAGCACTGTCTTCCTGAGGGACTATGTCAGTGGAAAGACGGCTTGTGAACTCAAGGAGGCCAAGGGTGAGCCAATTTCTTGGAGCCGTGATGGGAGACTCATCGCAGTCGGTGAAGCGAGGAATCGCATTGGAGTTTGGGACGTGAAGAACGGGGTCCGAGTCGGAAAGGTTCTGAGCCACATCGACGCAGTTACTCACGCCGCTTTCCTCCCCGACCAGAGCCTCGTCACGATCTCACGCGACGGAACGCTGCGCATCACCAACACCAAGACCTGCAAGACAATTCGCCGTCTCGAGATCGATGGCTCAAACAACCCCCGCGCTTTAGCAGTCAGCCCCGATGGTCGACGCATCGTCTCAGTCTGGGGAACGAGCGTCCACATCTGGATCCCCTCCGCTAACGACTTGACGTCTTACAACCTCAACGCGGTGCGACCCTGTGAGGGATGGCCCCTTGCGATCTCACCCGACTGCCGATACATGCTCTGCAGAACTGAAGATGGTTTCGACATCATGGATGTTGCGACGGGAACGATTGTGCACGATGAGACTACGGAGGAGATGGTAATGTCAGGGGCTTTTGATGAGGGTGCTAAAGTTTTGGTTCTTGGAAGGATGGATGGCGTTGTTGAGGTTCGAGATGTTTTTGACAGAAGGTGAAAAGTTGTGATACCCTAGGATGATCAGATTGTAAACGAGCTGGATAGATGTGTTTCTGACAGGATGGGCGTTTGTTTAACATGGGCGTATAGGAATTGTTACTGTTTCTCGGATATTCAACATCGTTGATTGTAAGAGCATATGCCAGGCTCTCAACAGCAAGTATTTAAATACTCAAAATTAATTTCTTCAATTATTTATATACATGTTCGTTGCAACAAGCGGCGAGATAACCTCAGTTTTGACTTTTGAGATTCCTCAAGCTGAATGGATCCAGGGGTAACAAAGTTAAGAAACGCCACATCACTGCTCCGCGACAGATATTTTGCAAAGTCAAAAAGCAGTCGGCAAATCAGGAGGTCACATCAAATGATACAGTTACGAACCGAAGCGTATAGTTTGTCACATAGGTAGACTTCACCAAATCACATCCAGACTCACATCAGCGACACTTAATCTTGTATGAAAGCTTGTTCGTTCCAGCCTTTAAAATTTCGTCGCGAATCCTCTCAAGGTCTCCCTTCTTCATACTTATCCAGAATTATATTAACCATCCATCAATATATCTAAGAACCAGTACCACTTGCTGAAATACAGCCTTACAAGAGGACATAGGAAGGCTCATTCCATCAGTCACAAGAAACAAACGACCTGGCCACCAGGAACTTCGCGTTTAGCAAAAGATTTTCAGGCTTCCTAGCCACTCATCAGACGACTAGCCAAAGTTTCGACATCCTCTCTGCCTCACCGGGCGTTAGCCAGAGATATGTACACATTTTATCCTTGATTTATCTTATTGAGATACCATACAAGGTCAGCGAATAAACAAAGCCAAGACACATCCTATATAGCCTGCCATTATGGAAAACCTACCACTCCCGAGAGAGATCTTGTACCAGATTTTCGAGCATTTCTGTCTACATTGTCAGGAGAAGAATTCCGTATCTCACGAGAAGATCTTAAATAATAAGAAGGATGAGAACCGCCGGGCCCTCCTCAGCCTTAGCAAGACATGCAATAGCTGGGGATGTGTTGCACAGAATATCCTTCATCACTACTTCAAACATTCGGATGATAAGCGTCAGATCCGTTTCTGCAGGACAATTTGCGAAAACCCAGAACTTGGCAACCAGTTACAAGTGGCCATCCTCGAGCAAAACGCAGGCGTCGACCACAAGTTATTTGTCGAATCTTGTTGGTTTGAGGAATCCATGACTAGGTATGGGCACTTGCTTAGGATAAGTCCGCTCGACCTGAAGCGCTCTGCTGCCTCATGGGGAGATTTTATCGCACCGATTATTCTACTTCGAGCTACCAACCTCAAGCATCTCGCCGTTCACGGCCCTCGCAATCCATTAATCTTCCAAAGATTCAGTATGGAAGCCGTCATACGGAATAGAGCTCTGAGTACGAAACTCGAGTCTCTTTCGGTAGGGCAGCAGAACATAGTCTCCCTCGGGGATCTGGAACCAAAGGTTCAAACAGATCTAAATACTTTAGGGAGATTTCTCATAAAACTGGAAAACCTCGTGACGCTTTCCATATCGCGACCTGACTTCGAAAGTCTCCCAGAGAAACTACCACTTCAGAAGCTGCGCAGGCTTCGGATTGGTAATGCGTGCCTGTCAAAGCACAGTCTGCAGAGACTCATCAACAGCACAGAAACCCTGGAAGAGTTTGTTTATAGGGAGATTGAAGACGCCGGTGAATCACAAATCACCAGACTTGTTACATCTCACGAGATCTTTGAGATGCTTTTACCCATGAAAGATACACTCAAGAGAGTCGTTCTGAGGATGTACAGCTCAGAACGCCCCCCTACTGCCATGGCTCAGCTAGTCAGGCTGCAACAGTTGCGAGTCAACGCAGGAGTATTATGCGATATCCCCACCATGAGAAATAATCGTCTAGACTTTGTAAAGGATGCCCTGCTCGATGTGTTCCCACCGAATCTGCAGACGCTGTGCCTCGACCATAGCCACACGGACGCACCTCGATATCGAGAGGCTTTGGGGTGTTACATATCGTCTACCTACAGAGAATTCCCTCAGAAGCAAAAGCTAAGAGAGGTGACTCTTCATTTCGTGGACAAAGCCTATCCAAATCCAGAACCGCGGACAATACCTGTTGTACGGCCAACGAACGCAGATGAAGAGGAATTACTCCGCAGAGAATGTAGCTCATCATGGCTTGCGAATGGGCGTATAAATACCACGATAGAACCGTTCTTATGGTATAGCTGCGATAAGGTCGGTGAAAACACAATGTTACCACCTTTGATGAATTAGAGAGGTTAGTTTTAGTCTAGTATGGAAATGTTGTTTTCGATCCTATCTACTACTAATAAAACTATCCGAGTTAAGAGTCTTTGGCATGAATGTAATCCGATTTTATTCAAGTTCTCTCAGAAACCTACATACAAAAAAACAAAAGAAACTGATGATAAGACCGGTGTAAGAGATTGAGGGTGTTGATCGGTGGAAACATGCTGAATACATACGAAAATACCCAAGACGGCTCGTTGAGCATTCATGACACTACCCTGACATGTTCTGACATCTAGCTTTAACCCCCAACTCTGAATACAACACAAAAATACACAAAAGACTGTATCTAAATAAGAATTATCCATGTGGACAAAGTCTATAATGTCAAGGTTCGGAGTTACAGTAAGTCACAAGGTACCGTTGGTGTTACGTTGTAAGAGATTCTCAGTATTGTCGGATCAGGATGCACCGGTAGACAGATGTCACAGAGTTTCAGGCTGCTGTTAGGTTGCTCATACCAACAAAACCCGTCTCTGATTAAGAAAGAGAGTGATATGTGACACTCTAACATTGTATCACCTTCCTGGGAGCCAGAAGCAGACATTCAAAGTCTGGGTTTATATTCACTAACCCCTCAGTTACCTGAATGCCGAATAATATCGCGAGTGACTGACTGCTAGACATAGAAGAGAACCGTGATAACTGGCCATCCTTGTATAGATGGTACGCCATTAAGAGGGAACATCATAGACGTCTGTGATGAATCTTTAAAATCCCCGGTGAATCACCCCGTCTACGGACTATAAAAGGTCTCAGACCTCTCCCCAGGAAGTCCGCCCAGCTCAGTCCTGTCTCAAAAGTCATCCATCTCACCACTACTATTTTATAATTGCCTCACAGCGTTGTACATCAAACAACATGAACCTCCAGAACTTACCCCCGGAACTCATATCCCTAGTCTGTGAAGCGCTTTGTCCACACTGTCCTATCGGGGGAACAGATGCTTTGGCTCTAGATATAGAGATATCCGAATTTTGGGTCAGACGAGATACACTCTTGAGCCTCTGCTTACTCTGCAAAAGCTGGGCTGATATAGCACAACGAATACTCTTCCATATGCAACTCATTGACTGCGAAAGAACCCAGATCAGATTTTGCAGGACCATTTGCGAAAGGCCCGAATTAGGTCGCTTTGTCCGGTGGACCACCCTAAAACAAATCTCTCAGCTAGATTGGGATCTCGAAAAGGATGATGATTCTTGGCTATTCAAGCCCTTGGAAAGATTCTCCAACATTCTGAATCTTCCCCCGGCGCCCTACAACTTCAGCACAGGAGCGTGGTCGCCGTTTATTGTACCACTCATATTGCTTCAAATACCAAATGCTATATTTCTTGATGTGCATACTCAAGGTCTCGAACATCTAGTGTAGCAACTCAGGAAGCCATGTAGCAGTCATCTGCATGCCTTTCCCCAGAGTGTCGTCAGGGTTATCATGCTAGAAGGACCGGACACTCAGGCCGCTCATCATCGGGCAGGCCCAACCGATCTCTCAGACACAGCTGGCGGTAGATTCTTGTCAAACATTCCAAGTGTCGAGATCCTTTTACTCGGAAACCCAGTTCGCCAAACAATCAAGAGTCCTTTAAAGCTCCACAATGTACGTAATCTTTATCTGAGAGACGTGTGCTTGGGCCGGGAAGAACTACGCCTGTTGGTGTCGTCCACGGGGCCCCTTGAAGCTTTCGGGTACATGGGAAGAACTACAGACGAACCGAATCAAGCCACGGGTCAAGATATATGCGAAGTCTTGATGAAGAAGAAGGATACATTAGCAGAAGTGACAGTAGCGACGCATTACAACGCACGTCATTTCACAGCAGCCAAAAGCCTTGAGAACTTGACTTGGCTACGGATCCCAGCTCAATCGATATGGACGAGTACAGAAAACGAGTTGACACTACACGACCAGGCCTGGGTGGCTGCATTCCCCCCAAATCTCTCATCTATAATCTTCGTTATTTGGCTTCAAGAAATAGAGGGGCCATTTGACACAATCACTACATATATTCTATCTCAATGTCCCGACAGGCTTGAGGATCAAGTGCTGAAATATGTCCGAATCAATATCCAGCTAGGTCCTCGTCCTGAAGGGGCATCAAACTCGCCGTCACCCTCAGACTATCCGACTTGTGAGAAGATAAAACAGAAGTGCTCTAAGTTTCTTGAGGGGGGAGAGATGGTAGTCAAATACTTCTATATGGGTGGATACTAGTTCACGGGGCCTTGCAGCGTTTTGTTAGACACAAGGTTGTATAGCACATATCGCGTAGGGCCAACAGGCCATGAGAGCCTTCAGCAACAGCTCAATCTAATAAAAGCTAAATACATTGACCTTGAGCCTCCTGAACTTCTCTTGTTACCTGTGATACTATCCTAAATGTTGTCGCTTAGTAAAATCATTTATACACCTCTGGAGACAGTCATAAGAGCATATAACTTTACAGCTAAAACAACTTCTTTATGCCTCAGCAAAGGCAAGGAGTATAGTTTCAGTTGTTCGAATTTGTCTCTTGAACCTTGTATTGGGGCTGAAGCCTGTTTTAACATTCAAAACCTCCACAGCTTAGCCAAAGGGCAGCAATCTACTAACCTGTAAATATGCAAGTAGATCCTATAGCTAGTAAGCTGAGAGTTTTATTTGAGAATACTTGGAAAAGATAAACCGATGCAAACATATTGCTGGCAAGTGGTCGATAGCCAGTTCACAGTGGAAGCCCACGCCGACAGTGCTTCATGACGACAATCACGCGTACTGATCAGGTACCAGGAGGTATCCTATTGCAGTCATGCGAGAAAAAAAACCTTGAATCAGAAGCAGTGGATGGCCTAGAGAACCTGTTCGCATTTTTCAGTCACTCCGCTCAACTTTGTACTATAAGAGGCCCCGGCTTCCTCCCGCTTACAACCTCGCTCAACTCAAGCTCTTGCAACCCACAGGACAGTCCATTAATATATATCGTGGAGCAATCATTCAGAGAACATGTTGATACAAAACCTCCAACGGGAGATTATCTTTTTCATCTGTGAGAGCATATGCCCTCATTGCCAACAGCCTTATGAGAATTTGCCCCAGACACTTCTCCTGCGGCCATGGAACACCACCAGACAATCTTCAATCTCTCACTCGTCTGCAAGAGGTGAGGATATATCGCACAGAAGGTGCTGCATCATCATTTCGGCTACTTCGAAACTCACCCAAAGGCAGAGTTCTTATTCTGCAGGACTCTTTCTGAGAATCCGGAGCTGGGAAAGCATGTCAAGGACATTCGAATAAGGCAACTCTCTACCTACGATTGGAGTCTTGATGAAGAATGGCTCGCAAAGTCGTTGGAAAAGTTCTCAGGAGTTCTCAAGTTTCCGGAAGCGTCCTCTGTGCTAGACATCTCGAAACGGGGAGAATCCATTGCGCCCCTTATTTTGCTCCAAGTCCCGACTCTCGATAGGCTTACGATGCAGAACGAACACTTGAATAAGACCATGAGAAAATTCCGTACGCTCTTTGTAGGGAAACAATGTGTTGTCCCTCGAGGTATTACCACTCTGCATGTATTACCGCTCAAGTACGACGGAAACAACACCAACGGATCCATGGATCTATCCGAGGCCTGTGTGGGAGGACTCTTATCGGCTTGTCCAGGAATCCGCCACACGACCTTATTCAACCCCAATCCACAGTCACTTCGACCCGGGCTGAATCTGTCCAGTTTACGAGCTCTGACCTTGTGTTCTAATTTGAGTCGGGAAGAACTCCGACTGTTCCTTTCATCTACAGGGCCATTGCAGATATTTACTTATCATAGTTTACATTTTGATAGCGTCACCCTCCAGGACATATGCGAACTTCTAATATCTAAGAAGCATAGCTTGACAACATTACGTTTGGAGACTTCAGAAAAGTCTCAGTGCCTCACAACAGCCAAGAGCCTCATCAACGTGAGCGAGATGCGATTTCTTTTCAAGGGTTTCTGGAGTCCAACGAAGGCAGAGCCAATTCTGGAGGAACACGCGTTATTGGGCATATTTCCACCCAATCTCTCTGTACTATGGCTCGATATCTCGGAAAATACGATCCTAGGAATCACGGACGCTCTGGTTAACTATGTATTATCGAATTTTCGAGATCAGCCAGCGGAACAAAAGCTACAATCTGTCGTCATACGGGTTCTAACAAGTATTGACACAGAGTCCTCAAATTTCCCTATGGCTATAAACAGATTGGCTTGGGAGAAAATCAAGCAAATATGTCAGTATTTCCTAAGACACGAGAGGATAATAATGTTTGTCATGTGTCGGGAGACCGGGTGTGGAAGGTTTGTCTCTGATGAGGTTGGCTCTCACCAAGATGTCTGACCCATTTTCTGATTCATCAGATATGAAATGCCGTCTTGGTGTGTTACCAATACAGAAATTAGTAAATACTGAGGATCAGCTATCACTGGTAGCTGAGAATTTGCAGTATCAGCCCTGAACTTTGTGAATTGCTTGGGTCAAGAACATATACTAGAATTTGATCATCATATGACGGTCACTTCCCCCAAGAGACACTGTATTTAGGAGAAGTTTTCACACTCTTCAGGAATATCGAACTTAATAAATATTCAAATAAACTCTGAGCTTTTGATGGCACTGTTTGTGATAAATAGCCATGACTTGTAGTCGCTTGTATTGTATCCGTCTGACGGCTGAGTACCGCTTGGATCTTGGATGGTAAATCGAATATTGACGGTCTAGTTCTCTATTCTCAGAATGTCAATAATATATGTAGGAACAATCATGCCGACTCTCTTAAGGTAACCAGTTAATTAAAAAGTGGTTAACTACCAAGTGAATGGCTGCTGAAAGGAGAGGAAGATCATGCTAACAGTTGTGACCGACAGCAAACAACATTCCATTCCAACACAACACTTCGGCTGAATCACTCAGATACTGTAACAGAACCACAGGCTCGACAACTAATAGTGATTGACTGTACCAAACCAGAGTACAGTTACTAATGTCGCTCCCGAGCTGTCTCATTATAAAGTGTCCAAATCCCGAGAAACCTACCAAGCCTACAGGCTCTTTATCTCAAACTTTATGGTTTCTAAACCATACACCATGGACATTCAAAACCTTGACGCAGCTTTTATATACATTATATGCGAGAACTTTTGTCTTCATTGCCACGAAGGGCGTGGAAATCACCATGACTTCCCTAGTGTATCCGCCGTACAAGACGCCGATGCAAAAACCCTTCGTTACACCCTCGTTAGCCTCTCTACAGTCTGTAAGAGCTGGATAGCGCAGAAATGCTCCACCACCATTTTGGCTTTTCTGAAGTAACGCCTCAAGCTGAGTTATTGTTCTGCAGGACTCTCTCTGAGAGCCCAGAACTAGCCAAACAAGTCAAACAGGCTTTGCTAAGATATATCTATCTGGGTGACATTCGTGCTGAGGGAGACTGGTTAGTCAAGTCCTTGACCAAATTTTCCGATATTATCGGCCCCCCAGGAGAAGACTTCAGCATCAGAGGGTGGGAACGGCTTATCGGAGCACCTGTCCTTCTTCAAACACCTAACCTCGAATATCTCGAGACAATAGCTAAAGATCTATGCCGAATACTCGACAAATTCATGAAGCCTCTTTCAATCCATGGAAACCACCTGCCTCAGCGTTTGAAGACCCTGGATATTAAACAAGACTGTCAGACAGACTAGAATTTACAATCCTCTCGATCTGTCCGAAGGTTCCATTGGCGGATTCATTGCAGCGCTTCCAAACCTCCAGAGCCTAGAAGCTGTGAATCCGTGTCGTCAAACACTGCGGGATCCACTACAGTTCCTCAATGTTCGTCATATTGCCCTTCGGAGCACGATCCTGAGTAAAGAAGGACTCCGGCTCCTGGTTTCTGCAACAGGGCCATTGGAGTCCTTTCTGTACATGGGTGCCTATTGCTTTGGAGTCAACTTTTGTTCCATCCAAGATATTTGCGAAATCCTGGCACTCAGAAAGAATACCCTGAAAATGCTTATTGCAGTGCCAGCTCACACAGCATATAACTTCACAGCGGGAAGACGACTTCTCATAGTTCAGTACATGCGCATGGCCCTGGAGGGCATCTGGTTGCCTGTGCTTGATGACGATATCCGAGACGATCAGATACTAGTGAGAGACTTGCCACCGTGCCTCGAAACTGTCCACTTCGACGCTGCGGAGAATATACTGGAGGATTTGTTGGATGCCTTCATCACCTACATTCAGTCGAGCTATCGGAAAGATTCTAATGACCAAGTTCTCAGGATAGTGAATATTCTGGTGTACATGTATTCTGATCGGAAAACGATGGAGCAGTCGCCCGGCTCCATACACAATTCAGCCCTGAAGCTGATCCAAGAGAAATGCGGAGATTTTCTGAAACATGGTAAAGTAGTCCTTCGGGCTTTATGGGCTGATGGCCAGGATGAGGACGGTGGCCATTTATAGGTTGCGAGTGGTGGGCACCAGCTGAGCATATTTGAATGATGCTGGTTTAATGTAATGGCATTGATAGCCGCAAGGATATCTGAGAGTGTCTTAGTATCGAACAGCCCAGTGTCAACTTCAAGTTGCAAATCAATGGAAATGGCCCCTATCATAAGACAAGACCATGTGAATCATCATTGTCCGCAAGATACCAGTGATTAGAGCGCTTGTCTCACAATAGTTACTGTGGCTCCCAAAAGGGGTGATTGTATTGCATGTGAATACGGTACCTAACTAATGAATGCCGGCCAACAAATTGCCGTTCCGACGTCGACTCAAAGCCCTAAATAATCCAGGTCTATCAACCCAGTTACCATTCAAGCCTTCCAAGGAAGTCCGAGAGAACCCCTCGAAACTTCTCTGGCTCATCAGTAGCAGGATTATGGGCTGACTTCTCAAAAACAACAAGTTCACTTCCCTTAATACACCCCCGGATCATCTCAGACTCTTCAACGGGACAAATGATATCAAGCCTTCCAACAACCACCAAGGTCGGAACATTGATCTCAGCTAGCCTGGAACTCACATCAAAACGAGGTTGTGACCACGAAAACGCAGCGTTGTGAACCTCCCAGCGAGGCTCGGTACTTGCGCCTTCAAATGATTCAGGCTCTGGGTTACTCTCGGGTGTGTAGGTGGTGGCAATCTCGGCCACGCCTTGTTCTGCATCTTCCTGACTTTGTACTTTTGCCGGTCCAGAGTCTAACTTGGCGCATGGGATCGGGATTGATGCGGTGCGATAGAAGGATATTTGCCAGTGCGCGATGTGTACCCTGGGGGCCGCATGCCCAGGTGTTACGAAGGATAAGGGCCAGGAGACGGTTTGGATAGTTGAGGGCGTAGTTCAGCGCAAGGAAGCCACCGTAGGATCCTCCAGCAAGGATGAACTTTTCGTCTCCTGCCCAAGCTCTGTATCTACTATTAACCACGATTCTTAAGACACACGCTCAACAGTCACTTACCTGAGCTCTTCAAGGTCCGACATCCACTGCTCATCAGTGAAAGGGCCCTTGACCTCACTGTCTCCACTACCTCGAAGATCATACACGAGAACGCGAAACCTGCCTGCAAGAAACTTGAAATCCTCTTTTATGCCGGTGTGTGACGAGAGTCCCGGGGCTCCATGGAGAGAGATTATCAAGCGCTTCGACTTGTGCTCGGCTCCGAGGAGGCAGACGTTTAGTTTGGCTCCGTCGCTGAGTTGTACTTGGGTATAAAGTTCTGACATTGTGGTGGTTGACTTATAATAGGCTAGATGATGTTTCGCTGCCTTGCTTGAGCTTATGGTTCTATTCATGTACACTGTGGAAGATCTTATGTAGTCTATCTCGACGATTGGGGTCTTTCGGTGTTAGTTAGTTACCTATACCGTTATGGCTTCAGCATCGCTGAGCGAGTCGGAGTGTTACATAATCTCCGACGGTCAATGTTAAAACGTGATATTTCCTGGCATTGAAGAGAACAATGATATGTGTAGCGATTTACCCTTGTCTAAAGCTCATTTTGTGGTTTGATCAAGCTTGCTAAACTCCGATGAGGCGCAAAACCTGACCCAATCGTCGCTGAGCGAGGTGCCAGATTTCCTAATCGGGTAATTTTCGTAAAGCGAACGACGATTTACCTGACAGCATGATGATTATCTAGAAACTGGTAGAAAACATAAAGGCTCTGTTTAGTATATCGAGAAGATAGTTAAAAATATATAGGATGTTAACATTGCCGTCTTTTATCAGGTTTTCACCCCTTTGCAAAAATGTCGACCGAATCGGACGCTGAGAAGCAACAACCAGGCGTCCCCGTCCCTTGGGATCGAGATCCTGAGAACCCTCAGAATTGGAACACATGGAGGAAAGCACGAAATTTGGGAATTGTGTCTGTCTTAGGTTTTATCACGCAAGTCTCCTCCAATATCACATGCTCGGACGCGTCGATAGCCATGGCGAAGATTGGCCTCTCAGCAGAGTAGTCACCGAAGCTCTTGCTGCATTTATGTGTATACTGCTGTTGTTTGAGCTTTGGGCAAAGATAATTGGACCTCTTTGATGGTGTTTTCATTAGCTGAAGTATTGACAAACTGAAATCTGGGGCAATATGGGGATGCGGGGTGAGATCGGGGATGTGGGGGACTCGGTTCGACCAACGGACAGGGATTTATTACCAACAGACTTCGGTTCGTTTTATACGAAAATCGTAATTGGGGTTCAGCCTCAAGAAATAAAGTTAGTTAACGGCTAAGATCTTGTTCATTTTAGCAATAGATTACTAGCCAGAACTATATTCACTCTATTCAATTTCCCCGTGCTATAATGATGGTGCACTCTGTCCAAAACCTCAACTCTTGGTTCTGGACAGTTAGTGAGCGAGTTAAAGCATCGAATACTGGCCGGAAAGATCTAGCTTATTACAATTTTATGAGTGTTTTACAGTATATCTAATAGCCAAAGAACCACAACCACACATATCAATGAAGTGATGCTGTATTTACGCCCCACGCTAACACGGCTCAGGAACCGAAAAATATGTTTCCGAACCGATTCCCCGGAACGGGAGTGTGGGGGAACAACTCCATCTAACTCAGTCCAGACTCCCCCCGATCAACGGACCTATCTACTAAGAACCACTAGCCAAGCCCTCTAACCTCTCACTTCATAAAGAGCCTCAATGAGCCTCAATCTCGGCCTCCAAGTCAGTCTGCATTGACCCCAACTTCACAATGGCCGAGAAGTCAGATTTCCCAGATCTCGCAACCATCGCTTCAGCGGACCACATCGAAGACGAGAAAAAGGCACACACAGCACACGATGGCGGTCACATTGAGGGAAACGCTCTTCTTGTTGACAGACAGGGCGAGATTCGAAAGATTCCTGTGCCGTCGTCGGATCCTAATGATCCTCTAAATTTTAAACCGTGGGAGAAATATGGCTTGGTCTTTTGCTGCTGTTGGTTCTCGGTTATGGGACTTTCAGTTGCTTCCGGACTGGGAGCTATCTTGAACGTTTTCTTTGAGATGTATATTCCCAAGGGGTTTAGTTCAGACCAGGTTGTTTTGCTTATTACACTGCCAACCCTGTTCATTGGACTTGGTATGTTTATGATACAGCTATTCTCATGGAGTCACTAACAATTTCAGGAAACTACATCATCCTCCCTCTGTCACTTGCTTATGGCCGTCGACCCATCTTCCTCATCTCTGTGGTCGTTCTTCTCGCCGCTAGCATCGCAGCAGCCACTCAAAACAGCTACTACGGCCATCTCGTCTCACGCATCCTTCAGGGTATCGCAACAGGCGCTTCCGAGTCTCTTCTCCCCCTTATGCTCACAGAAGTAACATTCCTCCATGAACGAGCCTTCATCTTCGGTCTCTACTGGATGGTTCAAAACGCCATCTCATCGTCTCTCAACCTAGCATCGTCATACATCAATGCTGATCTCGGCTGGAGGTGGTACTACTGGGTATTCACCATCACTGTGGGAGTCGGCTTGATCATTGCTTTCTTGCTTGGCTTTGAGACGCAGTTTACTCGTCCTGCTGCCTCGCTTGATGGTCAACTTGCCATCACTGATGAGTTTGGAGTCACCAAGGTCATTCCTGATTCGGAGGCTCAGGCTTATCTGGATGACATGTCCAGATCGGGCTTGACAGCGCCTAATGCTGGAATTCCTGCTCCGGATATTGAGCGCAAGGCATACGTTGAGCGTCTCCGACCTTGGTCTAAGCCATCTTCTCGGCCATTGCGTGTTATTTTGCTGAGCTGGAAGTACATGCTCGCGTCATTCTCATCGCCCGGTATCTTATACGCAGTCCTCACATCTTCAATCGCTCTCGGCTGTGGTGTCGGCATGTCCTTGACATACAACCAAGTTCTCATGCAATATTATCACTGGGAAGCTAAGGACATCGGTTTGATCAATGTTGGCGGAGTCGTTGGAGCTGTTCTGGGCATGCTCTACTGCACATTCCTCGCCAATCCCTTTGTTCTCTGGATGGCTCGTCGAAACCGCGGTATTCACCAGCCTGAGCACCACCTCATCACCATGGCGCCTCCAGCTGTTGTCGGTGTGGGTATGCTTCTCCTCTATGGCTTCACAGCTGGTGGAGGTGCAACTTGGTGGGGACCTTATCTCGGCTGGACCATTTTCCAGTATTCATTCACAGCAGTCATCATCATCTCGACGACATTTGCTTCTGAGGCTGCTCCCAAGCATCCTGGCCCTGCGCTTGTCACTGTCGTCGGTACCAAGAACATCATCTCTTTTGGTGTTACTTATGGATTGACTCCTATGATTAAGGAGCACGGGTATAAATGGGCTTTTGGTGTCTTGGCTGGATTATTTGGTGGTATCTTCTTGCTGGGTATTCCTGTCTGTATCTGGAACCCCAAGTGGCGTGCTTACGTTGCTGAGAGGGAGGCTCGAAAGGGTACTACCACCACTGATTAAGGACTGGATACGTGTGAGGATTTGGGTTTGTGCTGTTTAGTCTGGATCAAGGCTCTAGAAAAAGCCAATGGACCTAAATTGATATGCTATACAAACATTTTGTGCTCTTCCGTGACTCACTGTTTGCCCAAACAAAAGGCTTCATCACAACCCAGCACCAACGGTCTGCACTACTGCAACTCCTATTATTTAACCCTTAGGAACTATCAATTGCCAATTGACTCAAACTCTCTCTTTTCGCCACTTTCCGATGAATCGTCGATATTCACATACACATCTTTCATGCGCTTGAGGGCCTTAGACTCACTCCTTTGTTCACTCTTCGTGACACTAACTTACAACCAATGCTTCACTGCCATGTTGCCACTTATTTTTAAACCCATATTAGATAGAAGCTACCTTTACCAAAGATCCAATGTCAGCTTCTTCCCTAGACATCTCGAAACACACGGCATCATAGTCTTCCCCTCCGCTTTCTCAGAATGTGTTAGAACCACATCTCGATGATCAACAAGCCCATCAAGAACCCTCACTTCACAAGTTCCACACACTCCAGTGCTACAAGTCGACAGCACTCCAGCGCCTGCTTCGTTGATCACCTCCAGAACCGATTTATCTTCTGGTACTCGTAGAACCTTGTTGCTTCGGGCCAAAACCACGTCGAATGAAGTATTTGGCTTTTTGTTTCCAGTATTATGTGCTGCGAAGCATTCGAGCCTTAAGACTCCAGGTGGTGCGTCTGCCAGGGCTTCTTCGACCCCTGTGAGGAGGGCTTCCGGGCCACAACAGTATACCCTCAGATCGCTGAGATCTTCTTGCTGCAGGTAGGATTTCAGGTCAAATCTTTTACCACCTTGATCTTGACTGACCCAAAGTGTGAAGCGATCTCCATGCTCTTCAGTCAACTCGTTCACAAATGCAAGGTTGTTCTTCGATCGGCCGAGGTACAGAATGGAGTAGTCAACACTAGCTTCTTTAGCAGCTTCGGCCATTGGTATGATCGGAGTGACTCCGATACCTCCAGCGATGAATATTGTCTTGCGGGACCCAAACTCGAGACTGAAGTGGTTGCGCGGTCCCCGAATTAACATCTGGCTGCCAGAAATAGTGTTCTGGTATATCCAGTTCGAAGCACCAGTATCATTCTCTCGAAGTATCGCTATTTGTATATGCTGATCTTCAGAAGGTTTTGAACATATAGAATATTGACGATAGCCAATAGTCCCAGCTTGGACGTCGACGTGCGACCCAGGAGACCATTTTGGTACCTTGCCACCATCTTTGGGACATAGTGTCAGGCGAACTATCTTCCCGGCAACATTTTCGATATCTTTGACGACCATCTCCAACTCTTCTGTCTTTGCAGAATCTCGAAGCATGGAGTTGACATTGGCTTGGCCAACCTTGACGCGCATCTCATCCAAAGACGGCACATCCCATTGGATCTCGACTCTTTCTGGCCCACGACCAGCATGAACCCTACAGTATTGAATCTCTTCATATTTTGTCTTGAGCCTCAGGTTTGGTAGTCTCTCTTTCAGCACCGCAAGCTCAGTTCGTAGAAGAAGTCGTGCAAAGGGTGCACCAAGACAAGCATGAATACCGCGTCCAAAGCCGAGGTGCTGATGCTTATGTTGTCTGCTAAAATCCAGTCTATCGGGGTTCTCGAATCTTGTGGTGTCTCGACTTCCTGAATTATATGCAACGAAGAGCTTCTCGCCAGGTTGGACAGTGTGGTTTCCGATCTTGGACTCTTCTTTAACGAGGCGTTCCATTCCGGTAATGGCTGACTCATATCGAAGAAGTTCTTCAATCGCGGTTTTTCTCGATTCTTCATCTTCTGTGGCGGCATTCCATAGGTCGTGGTGTAGTAGATGAGATATCCCCATTGAGAGGAGGTTGGTGGTTGTTTCATGTCCAGCCAAGAGAAGTCCTGGGATCATGCTGAGATGCTCATAGTCTGTCATCTCAACAACGCCAGCATCTCTTTTATTCCAAATATGACTGATTAGATCGTCTCTTCGGTCTGTTTTGCGCTCTTGGATGACTTGGGCTACATATTCGTGGAGATCCAATACATCTTGAACTCGCTGCTCAATGCTCAACTCCTCGTTCGTCTGGGTAATTCCTCCAAATAGCGCTAGACATCTTCCGATCCATTGCCATCGAGATGGGTCAAGTCCAGCAACTATGACGATAGTCCGTAGGGGTAATGGAAGTGCAAAGTTGCTCTTAATATCAACACAACCCTTTTCCACAAACTCGTCTATCAGATCATGGGCTGTTGCTCTCAACAAAGGCTCAAAACGCTCTAGTCTTCTAGGCACAAAGAACGACGCTACGCTCTTTCTCAACCTATCATGGTCAGGGTTGTCATACGCAAGGAGGGTCCCCCTTTCCGGGACCTTGTTTGCGAAGATATGCTTAACCTGTGGTGGGAAATCGGGTACAGTGGGCCTTGAGCTGAAAACACCAGGGTTGTCTAGAACTGAGACTATATCATCGTACCGAGAGATGACATAGCCTCCGAGTTTCTCGCTGTATGCTATACTTGGTGTTTCTCGGGCTGTGGCGAGGTCGTCGAATAGGTGTCTCGGGTTGCTGAAAGGGCAGGTCATTGTGATAATTGGACATACTAATTTACCATTGCGCTCACTAATCTGTTCTACTGTGTTTTTTTTTAATCAAATCGTCTTATATGATTGACAGCGCCGATACCGAGTTGTCTTCTCGTCCGGATCAGTTCGGCCGGAGCTATTCAACAGAGGAGATGTGGGGCCGGTCCGAGAGCGTCGACCGAACCGAAGCCAACCGAACAATCGATATTGAGACTGAACATCTCGAGTTCCAGTATCGACCTATATTGCTCTCTTGTACATTAACATTCATTCTGTGGGTTCCGCAGCTCGATTTGCCCCCTGAGGACCTTCCTTGAAGAATCAATTACCAATAATCTCCCTATAACCAGGCTCTGTGGAGGTCTCGGCCCAGGTGTACTCCGGCAAACGAGACTCGTAATATGTAAGAGTTTCTTTTCCAGTCAGTTGGTATTCATGTGATGAGTGGAGACTCTAGAGAAGTTGAAATAGCCGTTCATTGGTAAGAAACCAGGCTTCCCAAGCCAACCACGCTGCCTTGTCTCAGTTGGGAGAATGTGCGTGCCAGTGAGTAAACTCAGCATGCTCAACAGCGCTTCTAATAGAAAGTCTCAAATTCCATCCTTTGCGGCAGATATCGCCTTTTCCAGAAACTCATCTTTCACTATCAATGTATCGATCCTATGATTGGTTCATGTAACTATGCCGAGGTGTCTGATCAAAGACCTTCTGCAGGCCAATGCTGCATAGAACTATCGTTATCTCCATTATTATCGACCGTCTACCTAGAGGTGAACCCTATTGCATGAATACCTGCATCTGTCAAATGTATAAGCCTTTGGCGGTGTCTACGGATTTTGGCAACTTATATCCGATGTCGTACATTCATTCATCCTGCGCTAACCTCGTCTCGTATTCACTCATGTAAACCCAACTACACTATCGTCATGGACATATTCATCAACATTTCGAGCATCCATAGTCTAATAAAGAAGATAATATATAAAATGATAGGATATCCGTGGTTTGTAGACATTAACCATACCATCAAACAATTGCCTCTCAAGCCCATCATGACTTCAAACAACGTTGCATATCTCGTCGCTGAAAAAGCACCTCTCGAGGTGAAGCCAGCACCATACCAAGAACCCAAAGATGACGAGGTCATGATCGAAAATCATGCAGTAGCTCTCAACCCTGTCGATTCAGCTCAGCAGAGACTTGGACCCTCCATCTTCCCCTGGCTCAAGTTCCCAGCTATTCTCGGCTGTGATGTCGCGGGACGTATCACAGCTGTTGGCTCTGGTATTACCAAGCACAAGGTCGGCGACCGTGTGATTGGATATAACATGGGTACCTTTCGGGAGTATGTTCCTGTGAAGGAGTATCTCTGTGCCAAACTCCCAGCTAACATTGGCTTTCCTGAAGCAGCTGTGCTTCCGCTTTGCTTGAGTGTTGCTGTCAAGGCTTTGTTCCACCCTGACTACCTTGCGCTTGATCTCCCTACTCCAGAGACGAAAGCCAATGGAAAATTCATTCTCATCTGGGGTGGATCTACCAGTGTTGGCTGTAATATCATCCAGCTTGCAAAAGTAGCTGGTTTCGATATCGTTACCACCGCCTCGCCCAAGAACTTTGACTATCTCAAGAAGCTCGGGGCCAGCCAGACCTTTGACTATGCCTCTCCAACCATCAAAGAAGATCTCCTCGCTGCAGTCAGAGGAAAGGTCGTGGCCGGAGCCATAGCCAACGGAGGCTTGAACGTCTCAGTCTATCCTACAATCGTAGACACTTGTGCAGCTGTAGCCCTGAGCTCACCAGACAATTGCAAGCTTGTCCCTCTTACAATGGTGCCGCGATTTCCAGTTCCCGATGGTGTTGAGACCAAGTTTGTCGTTCCTCTGGCGACTGATATAGATCTTGCTTCGTGGATCTTTAATGATTACATCTCGGAGGCGTTGGCAAGTGGAAGTTTTGTGCCGGCACCTGAGGCAGAGGTTGTTGGCCATGGGCTTGGGGGTCTTCAGTCTGCTCTGGATACCCTTGATTCCTGTGTATCTGCCAAGAAGATTGTTGTTACTATGAAATAAGTAGTTTAGTAAAGTGCGGCAGTGGCCTATCATTTGGTAGCAATGGAAAATAGTGTGATGCTTCATTCACAATTGCCTACTTGAGCTGGTCTTCTCATGTGACGTTCAGCATGTTGACCTACACCCCTTCTCAATCCCTCAAGCCCGTCACTTCTCACTGGCCAAAGCCTTAACAACAGCCTCAAGCGCCCCCCGATCCGCGCCCCTAATCCTATCAACCTTGCCATCCTTCGTAAACGCAACAGCCCTGCTCTTCACCCCCTCAACCTGCACACCCTTCGCAACGCCATTCTCAAAGAACACAAAGGTCGGCATAGCACTAATTCCATACTTTGCCGCAACTTCCTTCACATGGTCAGTGTTGACCTTGGCAAAAGCAAGTTGTCCTTCTGAGGCGTGGGCGTCTGCTAGGTTTGAGAACACAGGCGCAATGGCGCGGCATGGCGGACACCAGTCTGCGTAGAAATCTACCACGACGTGTGTGTTTGATGCGAGGACTGAGTCGAGCTCAGATGGGGCGGAGATCTTGTAGACTTTGCCGGATGTCTCGGGGATGGGTGAACGATCCGCGAATACGGCCTGGAGATGAGTGAGTTTTGGTGGTTGCAATTAATTATGTAGCTAATTTACTTACCTGAAATATCATGAGCAGAGCCAAAAGGCCGAAGACGATATAAATTGTCTCCATTTCATTCCAAGACTTTGGTTCTTAGGTTGTTGAAGGATCACGATGAGACTTCACCATGAGGTTGTGTTGTTCACTAAGGTACTATGAACAGGCATGACAGAGGTCGCATCACATGACCAACTTGGTACGCCATCAGCCAACGTCCAGCAAGTAGAGTCCCCATCATCTCTTCTAGATTACACATAACAATGATGGACTGAAATGTTGCCGTTCTACAAAGACCTGGAATATTAACAATTGTTATTTGCTGATTGTAATAAGATTGAGAGATGTTCAGTTGTTTTTGTTTGGTGCTCTGAGCAGTGTTAATTACACGACATTCCAAAGATTCGAAGGAGAAAGTAGGACCACAACTAAAAAGTACCAACACACAGTCAAACTTGAATCGAAGTAGGCTTATCCATATAAAGAAATAGCATTTACTCTAAACAGTACTTCTATCAATCCGGTTGCAATTAAAATTGGATGTTATGAGGTAGAGAGGGAGGGATTACCCTATAGAGATAACATTTGGCAACTTCAGAATTGAGAAATTAAAGTCCTTTTATTATGGTCATGTCTTTCATCGTAAAGTCTATCCTTGATCCAATTTTTCAAAGATGCCAAAGGGGTATGATGAACAGAATCAGAATGCTCGCAACAAAACATAAACGCCTGGGCTGACCTCAAGCAGACACACTCGCAGAGTCGGCCAGCCCAGTCAGTCAAACCCAGATCCGCATTGCCCCGTACTCCTGTCTTGCTATGCAATTCACTGACATTCCAACAACCATGTCGCCCCAAATGCTGCACTCCATCGTTTTCACTCAGGTAACCGCTGGTTTTCCTTGGCTCCCCATAAATCCTTGCGCTGTCCACCACTTTCTACACCTCTATTCTTCTTCCTTCTGTATTGGTACCGTCGAACCCAAAAGTTATGTACCGAAGCGAGTATGTACTCCGCAAAGGTCTTATTTAGGCCCAGCCCAGCATCTCCAGAGTTCCTCGAGCGTCTGAAGCAGCCATGCCGCTGACAGCAAGCTGCTGGGCAAGAGGGCTCTTCCGAAGACGCTGAAGCCCGGTAGATATCTTCCAGCTCTCCGACTCATCGATAACAAACAGGTATCGCTTTCCTTCTCGGTTCGTGGCCCGTACTAGGTGAAGGCCTTTAGATTTCCACTCTCCAGTCTGGCCAGTCGAAGACGTAATGTTAGTATCTCGAAGTGTACGATTGCATAAACCAAGACGACAACAAGTTTTGCATGCGCGCAGCATCTCGGTCAGGTAAACGTCGGCTTCTTCACCTACGAGAGGTTGAGTTGCTCCACGATCGCGTGCTCGAGACGAGGCCATTTTGTAAAGCAAAGGGTTCGGTTTGGTACCAGGGGCGGGGGAAGAAGCAGCAGGCGATTTCAAGCAATGCGGGGGGCACCATACCTCTACTTGTTTCAGCGTCCAAGTTTTGACGTCCCATTCCCGCTGTGGTACATTTCGGACATCATCATCGATAAAAAGGCCTTCGGTTGTCACTCGGAGGATGAGTCCGTCGGTTACAGTTCCCACACCCGAGATAAGCTGGCTAGCGGGCGTCTTGGAGAATTGGTTCATGAAAAGGTAAACACCTGAGATGACAATCTTGTCAGGATCCTTGGTTGAATAGGGACCAGCACGTGTCGAAAGAGGCGGCGTTGTTCGACCAGTAGTCTGCGACGCAGCCCACGACGATTCAGAACCAAGCGAAGACACAGAGCCCCTACGTTTCGGTTGTGACTTGGGCTTGTCGTAGGGTCGATACGAGTTCTCCGTGCTGACCCCAGAAACGTTGGACTTGGCGGCAGAGGGAACAGGGCCAGGTTTTCGTTGAGAAGAAGCGGCGCTTGGAGGAGGCTTGGAAGTGGAAGAGGTTGTAGACTTGGGCGCAGCTGGTGGCCGACCGTTTGGCCACATGCTGATCTTTTCGCCAACGCCTGAGTAGGCGTAACTCATACGCTGTCGATCAGCAGTCTCCCTTGCGGCTCTTTCTCTTTCAGCCTGTTCCTTTTCAGCCTTTTCTTTCTCGGCCTTTTCCCTCTCGATCCTCTCCTTCTCAGCCTTCTCTTTCTCCAATCTCTCCTGGTCTCGTTGTTTCTCGAGCTCCTTTTGTTTCTTCTCTTCTTCTCGTCGCTTAGCTTCCTCGGCTTCCTTCTTCCTCAAAGCCTCTCGTTCTGCGGCAAACTTCTTTCGTCTTGCTTCGCGCTCTTCGGCTTCCTTTTTTTTCTTCTCCTCGAGTTCGCGAGCCTCCTTTTCTCGTTGTGCTTCTCGCTCACGGGCTTCCTTAGCTTCCTTCTCCAGGCGTTCCCGTTCTCTTCTCTCTTCCTCGAGCTTGATGGTAAGTTCCTTGGCCCGCTGCTCAGCTTCGAGGCGCTCCTTCTTATCACGGGCCTCTTGCTCTTTGCGCTGCCTCTCTTTTTCTCTTTCTTGACGTTCCTTGGCGTCCTTCGCTCTCAGCTCAGCAAGTCTCTTTGCAGCCTCTTCACGTCGTTTTTGTTCGGCTTCCCTGACTTTGCGTTCCTCTTCCTTCTTCCTCATCTCCTCGCGGGCCTTTTCCCATGAACCCTTTTGCTTTTCACGCTCAGACTTTTCAGCTTTGGTTGCAGGAGCCGGCTCTGTTTCTGGCTCTGGCTCTGGCTCTGGCTCTAGCTCTGGCTTGGGTTCAGGTTTGGGTTCCCTTTTGGCCTTGGGCTTTGGTGGAGGAGGGGGAGTCTCAGCGCGAGGCTTTGGTGGAGGAGACGGCTCTCTTGGAGGGTCCCTTGGAGGATCCCTTGAAGGATCTTTTGGTTTGGATTTGGACTTCTTGGATTTCGGTTTCGGGGGTGGCGTTTCAGGAGGCGTCTGTGGTTGGGGAGGTCGAGCCTGGGGAGGTGGTCGAGGAGGTGGCTCGGGTTCATCTCGCGAAGTGGGTTGAGGCTCTGGCTGCGGAGGAGGACGTTCTGAATGCGGCGAGCCATGCCAAGATGTCTTGGGACCATCATGAGGCGGTGGCCTCGGGGGTGTATCATGATGAGGAGGTGGAGGAGGAGGAGTGCCACGAGGGGGAGGGGGAGGAGGCGCTCCGGCATTTGATGAACGGAAGCCCGAACTCCATCCGCCCTGATTATCGCGGCCAGAATTTCCTGGACCACTAAAACCACCTCCACTACCTGGAAACCCCTTATCCTGATTTTGGAAACGACCAATTGCCCACGCCCCGAAACCAACACCCACAACCAGCATTGCCATTGCCATGTTTCCCAATCCATGGAAGCCTTCCCACCACGTACGGAAAGCAGGCGCCAAAGTCTGGCCAAGGACCACGAGGATCAGAGCTGAAGCGAATCCAGCTGCGAAACTGTTCACATTCGGTTGCATGGATGGTAGGTACAAGAATCCGCCTCCAGAGGAGTGCTCAGGAATAACAAAAATGTCATATTTTCCCGGAGGCAAGCCAGAACCCTTTGGCACTCCGCCATGAGGCGGAGGCGGCGGAGGGGGACCGCTCATTCTCGACTGTCAGCTCGAGTAGGTTGTGGTTCGATATTGGCTCCTCGGACTATGGGGTTTTTGGAGTCGCAAACGCAGACGAAATCGATTGTTTAGGGGAGTCTCGAGGAAGCCATTAAGGCTATTTAGTGTGATTGGAACTACGAATAGGTCAGTCGATGCCATCCACATATTTTGTCACAATGAACAGCAACCTCTCAAAGCCACTGAAGTTGAGAAGTGAGGATTGAGAGTCGACAAAAACTTCCGTTCCCGAGTGGCTGGGGCTAGGTTACGGTCAAGGGAAACGAGGTCGGACAAGACAGGACTCACGCAAGACAAAATCGGGAGTACAGGGGATTGGATCTACTCGAGGATCCTGAGCACAAAAAAGGACGTTGCAAAAAGTATCGGACAAAGAGCAACGAAACAGAAGCGACCGCTTGTGATACAAAACGACAAAGCCCTACTTGCTCCAACTTCGTGCAGGTGCTGAAGGTTTGTACGGCGAGTCGGTTAGGTCAGGGACGGACAAGCGAGAGGAGGAAAAAAAAAAGAACCAGGATGTCGAGAGTTACGAGGAAAGGAGGAAGACACAGGAGAAAAATGGCTCGGCGGTCGTTGGTGGAGATGAAGATGGAGAGCGGAGGCAGAGGCAGAGATGACAAGGTTAGCGAACAAGAAAGAGTGCAAGGAAGCACCATGAGGAACCACCTCCCCAATTGTTTACTTCCACTTTGGGGAACGTTGGCTGTGGCCCCGGGCGGGACGGGTACGAGAGTACATCGTCGGTACTTTCAGCGTCTGCTGCAGTTAGTCCAGGGCCACGAGACGCTTGAATGGTAGCCCAGCCGCGCTAAAGTTCACCCCGCCAGCGGTGCACGTCTTCATTCAGCCCCACCTACTGGACATCATCACTCACTGGTGGTTTTTGACTGGTGGATAGTATCAGAAACGAGGATGGTGTCCCAACCTATCAGTTGGGAGAGACTAGGAACCAGGATCCAATGCCGCGGTTTCCAACGACTCGAAAGGTGGCTTTTCTGTCTACGCAATTTGGCGAGGCCACTTGTTCGTGGTACGATCATTGAACTGGGCTGAGTGGCCAGGTCAAACTCTATCTTGATGGGCAAAACGGCCAGGTTCTGTCTTTGTTGGATCTTGAGGAATCTCATGATATCTCGCGTCTTACCCAGGGCGAAATGATCTCAATATCCGATTTCCAAATATCGAAGCTCGATAGCCGAGAGGTATTCCTTACAGGAGTTGAGAGGTATACTACCTGCAATCCGTGAACTTTGGATATGCTTTTTTAAAGGTCATTTCCGTTACTTCCACTGGTCCAACGGTCAAGCGGCCTTTTAGCCCCCAGCGTTCCTCATCTTCATTTCCCCTCAGAACATGACACAATTCAAAGCTGGGTCTCCCCTGCTTGTCAAGTTCTCAACATCTTCTATTCTCAAGGTTATTCCTTCACACAGTTCCTTGTGCAATTCGTGTGGCTTGCTTTCACTAGAAGCACTGACTGGACCCTGTGGATCAAAGGCACGAAGAGAACAGAGCTTGAACGTACCTACGGAGTAGAACAAGCGAGATCCCAGGATCAAGAAAGAGGGGGAGTTGAAGATATCTGGCTCCTTCGTCTCTGTGGCCAATTCGCGCTGCAGCAAATGGGATTGTCTCCGCCTGTCGATCTCATCAGCAACAGTATCGTGATAGACATCCAAGCTCTACGATTTGAAACGATTGGGCTGCAATTGATATGGCTCTCTTGTCCTGCAGCAGTGGTGCATGTACTGTGTATGCGTGTTTTGCCTCAATGTTTTGACCAAAAAATTACTGCAGGATCTCGTATGCACCCCCCGTCTCGAAGCAGATATCTGTCGAGCAACATCCGTGATATCTCCCGCATCGGCAATAAGACACTTGATCCAAGTTCCACAGCTCGTGGGTAAAAAGTCCAAGCTTCGATACCGCCTGTCAACCCACATGTGCTGTGCAAAGCTTGCACATCGTCACCGACAAAACGCAGCAAAGAGACTTCAGGCTAGTAATGTCGGCATTTTCACCGCTCTGGATGCTGAGGTAACTGATATCCGCATCGGTGGTCTAGGCCTCACGATACCCTTGTTGCGGCTTAGATGTGATGTCGCGGCCTCCTCTTTTTTTCGCCGACTGCCTGCCCACGGTTACATAGAGATTGTACAACTGAGTACTCCGTACTGCAGCACCAATGCCACGGATGCGGTGCTTATTGTCGTGGAAGTGGTAAAGCCAACAAATATACTTCCACTTCCCCGACTCTCGGGGTAGTAAAAAAAAGTCTAGAGTTTCGTCCCTGAAGCCGGCAAACTCTCTTGGAGGCGACCAATTGCCGACGTCATGCCGCTTGGATGCAACCCAGAGGGTTTGCTTCTTCGAAGCCTAAAAATTAGTTGTTACGAAAGGTCTCAGTGCCCACCAGAGCATTCTTTCTTTCTTTCCAGGCACGATTTGTGAAAGAGGCACAATGCATTGTGAAATGTCCGCAGCTTCCGCAGTGCCAAGCACAAGAGGAGTGGCTGTCCGTCCGTCCGTTCATCGCCTCACCGCTGAGGCCCTCTATCCACCACCACCCACCTCATTTTTTCTCTCTGTATCTTCAAACATAATTTCCCAGCCACTTCTGAATGCAAGTAATCAATTTTACGAGAACATGCATTATTCACTGCGTGGCTCCAATCATGACTTGTAATTCGTTCAAATCGAGTCCTTTTGTGCAACCAGTTGGTGAATGACTCGAAAGCGTTCAGTTGACCACGTTTATTTCGTCGTTGCCTGGCAACCTGAGATCAGCAGAATACAACACTAACATTGTGGAACCCAGGAAAAAGAAAAGAAAAACGCGCTAAGCTCGTGACGACGTCGGCTAGTGACGTAGCTACACCACTAAGAAATTGAGCCTAAAGGACCCGACGGGCGGGACGGTCTGAGTCTCAGTTGTTCCGCTGTATCTGAGCCTGAAGTCAGATCTCAGACATAAATCAATTTATGCGCAAAGATCAAACGAGAGGGAAGAAGACAATGGCCTTTTATGTTTACTCATTTCTCTCATGGGATGCTAATCTTGTCGAGTTGCAGATATCACTATTCAATCACTATCACTCAAAGGTTGTTACCCTGTTCGTTTTGGTGGGCTGAAGTGACAGGCTCAAGTCACCACAATGTACCTCTGTTGTACCCTCTGCAACCCAACCCACGCCCATCCTCATGCAGCGTGGAACGGTCCGGCGCGCCAGGGAGAGCTTGACTTTGTCCATTTCTGATTACCTGTCGAGTCGGATCATCTGTTTACGATGCAAGTTTTGTGTTTTTCTGTTTCCATTGTGACGGTGATACTGCGATGTGATTAATGTAGTCAACTGCTACCAAAAACCACGAGGTGTGATGAGGAACAATGGCTTTGAGATTAAGACAAACTCGCGTTTCAAGGATGAGACACACGGCTGTCTGTGGAGAAAGGGTCCTGGTGGCATAAACTCAACGTAATCTGCTGTAGACAAGGAACAAGGTTTCACTTCACATGCTGCGTGAACTTCCATGTGCTCTCAACGGTGATGCATTTAGCCGGCGTTGCCTGTCAATCTATCATCACTTTACTTTACAAACACTAGTTCAGCATATAAAGCACTCTACAAATTAGAACCCCAATTCGATTCATTTCAATTCCATCCAAAGCCACACAAGACGCCTTGCATGCCCATATCAAACGCTCCCCCATCGATTCTGTACCAGGAATGTCGCAATGTCTGCAACCCATGATAG
The DNA here is from genome assembly GCA_001654545.1 of Fusarium agapanthi. NCBI lineage: Eukaryota > Fungi > Ascomycota > Sordariomycetes > Hypocreales > Nectriaceae > Fusarium > Fusarium agapanthi. Next base: position 143,276 of record LTDI01000084.1, on the reverse strand, counting down.
CCCATTAGATAATGCCCTTAGAATCCAAAGCCACCAAACGGCGACATGTACCACAAATAGAACCAGCTTTACCAGTAGCAAGAGAGGTAGCTGTCACATCTTCTTGATCCGGTTGTTCGCGACCTTCAGTTTGGCCCCTGTGCGATCAGTGTCCTGGTCCAGTTCATCTAGTAGACGAATCTGATCTTCGACCTCTTCATGGATTCGCTCGCCCATCTCTCTTTGTCGTCGAATGACTGCAGTGAGCTGCTCAACAGCAAGATCTTGATTTTGCATCTCCTCCTTTTGTAACTGCAGTACTCCTTCGTTGCCCAATTCTCGTGTCTTATCAGTCTCTGGCAAAGGAGCACCCAGAACACGACCAGCAGGGCGTCCTCCCTTCAGCAGCCCAGCTTTGTCGGTTGCTGAGGCTTGACCTTGACTCAAGCCGCCTCTTCCTGAAGCTGACGTGGAATTGGGCATGCTGTTGGAAAGCTTATCCAAGCCCTCGCGTTCCATGCGGGCTTGGGAAACTAGATCCCGGCGGCGCCGCAGCTCACCCTCGCCCAGTCGTTTCGACTCTTGTATCTTTCGTAGTCCATCCGCAAGTGTTGCGATCAACGTTCCACTCCGGACGAGAACCCTTTTGGCCGCTGCGCCCGCTTCTGCGGCGGCCGTTGAACTGCCATTATCAACAGCAGCATCTCGCCGCGACAGACATTGTCTAGCCTCGTGAAGATTCTGCTTCAGGTCACGATGGATATCCAACCAGGTTCCCGGATCAGCAGCACCAGCGACGGCACTCTTAATCATGCCGCCCGCTGATATCGCCGAGTTGGTTGTGCTCGAGCTTGGCAGGTTCAGGAAGGCTCTCCAAGCTGATGTGTCACGCCATCGTCGATCGGGTGACTCCGCAATCGCTCGTAGATATTTCTCGAGTCCTGCCTGGCGGTCTCGGGTCAATTCGACTGAGTTGACAGTCGACTTTAGCCAGTGTTTCGCTGGTAGAGGTTCTGGTGGCGGAGCGCCAACTTGTTGCGTCAGAGCCTGATGGAGGGCATCGAAGTCTGAGTATCGCTTTTGAACGACAAAGGATCGTAGAGGGAGTCGAAGTGTGATATTGTAGAGTGTGTAAGGTTTCTTGGAGCCTTCGTCGGAAACGCTCGTTGAAGGAATGGCGATTTCTGGCGGCGGTGCCATACTGATTGAAGCTTGGTTGTAGTGATGATACTCGGTACTGTAGAGTGGTTCTTGATTCAAATGAAAACCATGAAAGAAAAAGATATTGATGCTTGCCTGCTACGTGGTCGAACGGCGAATGTTGATTGTGTAAATTAAGACATGAAAGACGATAAATGCGTCATGGTCATGGCGTTTATCGAAAGAAGCTACCTGACGTATTCGTACAGCTTATTATGCACTGGATGCCCAGGCTGTGTTTTAGTGCTGGTGGCTGGCCGTCGGTGAAGGTTACGGCGCTCGGCAATTGGCAGCACTAAACTACAATTGGCAGCGCATGCGACCTGTTGCCAGAGTGATCCATCCACATTTGAAGGAAAGGCCTTTGAGCCTCACAATGCAATGTGAACAAGGTCATGTGAGAACTCATGATGACCTATCATGGTGATAGCATTGATGAAGGAAGAAGATTTCAGCTCTGATTTTGTTATACGTGGTCTTTTTCCAAAGAGTTATGTGTGCTCCAAACATGGCAGGGTGTCACTTACACCTGTCCTTTAACAAATTGGCATTGGAACATAGGAGGTAATTTAAATAACCACTATCTACCTTATGCGCCAATACTCTCTGATATCCCTCAGTCATTTATTTTCATGAAGATAAGTTTAAGGTACACTTGGTTTCAGAACTTCCCGTGGCTCAGGAATGTGAGTCATGTCTACAGCTTGAGCAAAGAGCATAGATATTCCTGATAATCACAAACTCACCCGCAAATATGTTGGCTGTGTAAGTCAAAGAATGCTTCGATTGAGCGGCCATGGCTGAAACCCATGAGCTATTGCTGCCATTATTAGCTTCAATTAGTATTATTCAAACTATATATGCCTCTTTTGTAACTGTAACTACCTGAACTAAACTGGTTGATAATGTAACTTGGCATTAAGCAAGTCCTTCTATCAATCGGGGTCTCATATGATGCTACCTCTTTGGCGGCCTTGATAAAATAGCCAAAAGAGACTTTGGTTCTCTCGAATCCTTTTATCAGCATAGACCTTGAAACTATATCAGTAGCTTTACCTCAAGATCGAACGGACTTGGTAGCATCCGAGAGCTTACCAGTGATAGCCAGACGTGAAGGAGTAAAGGCAATTTGGAGCGTGCATAAGTGGAGGGACTAATCTCATGCAGATCATGGCCTTACAAGAATGCCCAGCATTTATCGCAGAGCCCCAAGGTTCTATTGGCATCATGACAAGTCTGGCTTGGTAATAGGCCAGTCTCCTGTGCTTGAGCGTATTCTTCTAATTTGTAAACGATCCTTTAGGTCTGACGATATGGGATTTGGCAGAACTCGTAAGGGCATTTGTTCACCTGTCAATGTGTATTAGTAGCATATTATCCCACAGGTTGCCAGCTTGAGTATCATGTATATCACATTCCAGCCCAAATAATGTATATTTTGGGTATCTCAACAGTTTATGTACAAAGTCATCACATTACTCTAACAAGTCAACTCAGCCATGCTTGTTTCTATACTTCCCAAGTTTGACTTTGACTTCCATGGTCTCGGCCCGTCCCGCTCCCATTTGCTGGCCACGACGTTACCCGTAACACGGCGACACAAGCTCGAGTGTCCAACAAGATCAATTTTTATCCTCATTCTCGAGTACTCTATGCGAGTCCCAGAACAAGTACAGAGACAACCTTTGCTTCTAGAGCCAAATCTTGTCCTCCATCAGCTCAGCGAACTCCCTTCCCCAAGGTTTTTGGTCACAACTCCATATCCATGCCCTGTTTAACTCGTGCCAGAGAAACCAGTGTCACCCAAATCGTGGTCGCGTTAAGTACATCTTCCAGCCCTCGATGCCATCAACAAGTCTAAAAGGTCTCTTGGTCATCGAGACCCTCGCCCTCAGCGGGAATCTCGAATCCTTCCTCTGTTGAGTAAAGGATAGTTTGGATCTGCTTCACGAGACCATCCTCTTGCTTCTCCAGCTCCGGATCCTCGTCAACCGCCTGTTGGACAAGTAGCTCAATATCTCGCAACTTGCTGAAGTAGAAGTCTCGTTCCCTCTCCAAGCCTGTAACGGTCTCCTTCAATGTGGCATTTTCTTGCTGAAGAGCTGCGGTAGCGGGTCCAGCGGCCTTTGCAACTCGGGGTCCACCACTGGGGGTACCGCTGCCCACGCGGCGAGCGGCGCCAGTGCTAGCAGCAGGTCGGGGAGCGGCGGCAGCGGGAGGCATTGAGCCACCTTTTCGGCGGGCAACGGCATCGTACTCGTGGTCGGGGAAGTTGAGGTCCCAAAATCGCTTTGTCCACTGGAGGAACTCGAGGTTGTCCTGCATCTTGCACTTGATAAGTGCGGAGACAGGAATAGGCTTGTCAATTTGGTGCTTGGTAAAGGTGTCTGAAGACACGTCAGCATGTTGTTCGTAGGCAAAAGTTTAAAAGAAATCACTGACTTTGCAAGACCTTGAAATTTTGAATATACAAGTATTCAGAGTTCACATTGAACTTGACCTTGGCCATGGGGACGTCCATGTAGATACTGTCAAAAACCTGGCAGAGGGCAGCACTAGAAAGGCGGTGTTAGAAATTGCCATGATGCAGATGATGATGCGTGCTTGTGTGGTGGTTGTATAGATCCAGGATGAAGTGAGGCTCTTAGGAAGTGGTCGTGATAGCGATCGCGGGGTTGTTTGGTGTTGTTTATCATCCCTTGCTTCGATCATGGCATGGTGCAACACGACGCAGCGATCCGTGACGAGGGGGCGGGGCAAACAAAAGATGGATGGACTCACCCAGTACCGCATTGCTCAACCTTGGTGATGTTAAGCTGAAGCAGGCTGTTGAGCCATGCAACAAGCTCTTGTCTGCAGCGTTGTGTATTAGCATGTAAGCAATATTTGGAGGTAGCTAGCTGTCTTGTAAACAGCCTTAGGAGGCATCACCAACCTCGACTCGCCCATTTTGAACTGATTGTTGTAGGGAGGTGTGATGTATTATTCGGAATCGTGAGAGCGCAAACAAGCGACGTAGGAGAAGGGCGAAAGGCGTTCGCTTCTAGAGGATATCGAGTCGAGAAAAGAAGACAAACTGAACGAAGGCGCAAAAGGGAAGCTAAGGAGATTGCGTTCGTCGGGTTAAGTTGGGGAGAAATTAAAAGCAACCGTCTTCGCGCTGATTCCACGAAGTTGTTCATGGGTAGCCTGTCGCCCAATCAACCAACCGGCCGTTGGTGGGGGGTACCCAGAGGGACCAGCACATTCACTGTGTTATTGCTGATTGTGTTTGGCACAGAAGGTACCGCCACGTACCGCAACGCTAGAACCCCTCCTACCCCCCGCTACGTCCCCTAGAGTTTGCTCCCCGTCCAGCCAGTGAAGTCACGTGCTGAGCCGCCCATCGATGCTTCAGGTGGGAAAGTAGCAAGCTCTCACCGCCAAATTTTCAAAAAGCGGCAGAAAAAAAAGTTCGAGATTTACTGCGAAAGGTGCCCCACTGCTTCAGTCGCGTCTGCAAATCTTGATAGAAGAGCTGTACGAGTGCCTTTTAATCCGATAAGATGGCGCCCTCACAGAAGCGAAAACCCGCGCAAGACGATTTCATCTTTACAATTGACGACAATGACGATATTCCTGTCGAGGAGGAGGTGACCGCGGAACCTCCCAAGAAGAAGGCCAAGACCAGCAAAAAGTCAAAGAAGTCAAAGCGTGCAGCCAGTCCTGAAGATGACGAGGAGGAAAATGGCGTAGAGGGCATTTGGGGATTCAATGATGACGACGATGGTGCCATGGACTCCGAATTCGAGTTTGGCGCTGAGGAAGCTACCGACCTTGGTACAGTAGAATTCGAGGGATGGGGTTTCGATGGCGCAAAGAAGGGGGGTATGGCTGTTGAAAAGAAGGGTGTGGATCTGGATGAGATTATTCGAAGACGTCGCGAAAAGAAGCTTGGCAAATCTGACCCCGAAGAGACTGCCGATGCCGAAGAGAACGAGGTCATGGATGTTGATCTGGACGACGATGACGACGAGGTTCTTGCAGACGACGCATTCGGTATGAACGTTGCTTCTGATGTTGAGGAATCTGGTGATGAGAAGGACGAAGATGATGAGGATGAATCTGGAGCTGAAGACGACGATGATGCTGCATCAGACAACGACTCTGTCGCGACTCCCACAGGACACCCAGATGACGATGCTTCCGACGATAGCGACGAGGAGGAGGACGCCGAGGAGGAAGCGAAGCGAAAGGCTTTCTTCGCCCCGGAGGAAGAGGAGACACCTGGCAAGAAGAATGCCTCGTCTTTCCAGGCCATGTCTCTGTCACGTCCCATTCTCCGTGGTCTTGCTACAGTAGGATTCTCCAAGCCTACGCCCATTCAGGCCAAGTCAATCCCTATTGCGCTTATGGGCAAAGATCTTGTCGGTGGTGCTGTCACTGGTTCTGGAAAGACCGGTGCCTTTATCGTTCCTATTCTGGAGCGTTTGCTATACCGACCTAAGAAGATTCCTACCACCCGCGTCGTTGTTCTTACTCCTACTCGTGAATTGGCTATCCAGTGTCACGCCGTAGCCACAAAGCTTGCTGCCTTCACTGATATCAAGTTCACCCTTGCCGTCGGTGGTCTGAGTCTCAAGGCCCAGGAGGTTGAGCTGAAGTTGCGCCCAGATGTCATTATTGCTACTCCTGGTCGTTTCATTGATCACATGCGAAACTCTGCCAGCTTCAACGTTGATACTGTTGAGATTATGGTCCTCGATGAAGCTGATCGTATGCTTGAGGACGGTTTCGCCGACGAACTTAACGAAATTCTCACAACACTCCCCAAATCACGACAAACTATGCTCTTCTCCGCTACCATGACATCCACTGTCGACCGTCTTATCAAGGTCGGCCTCAACAAACCTGCTAGGGTTATGGTGGATTCTCAGAAGAAGACTGTTACTACACTGGTGCAAGAATTCGTTCGCCTGCGCCCTGGCCGAGAAGAGAAGCGAATGGGTTACCTGGCACATGTCTGCAAGAACCTCTACAAGGAGCGAGTTATCATCTTCTTTCGACAAAAGAAGGAAGCTCATCGAGCTCGAATTATCTTTGGTTTACTTGGTCTCTCATGTGCTGAGCTTCACGGTAGTATGAACCAAACACAGGTTAGTCTTATTCTGTCTCACAGCTATTACCATCACTAACACTATTTAGCGTATCTCAAGTGTTGAGGACTTCCGAGACGGCAAGGTGGCGTACCTATTAGCCACCGATCTTGCTTCCCGTGGTCTTGATATCAAGGGCGTCGATACCGTCATCAACTACGAAGCGCCTCAGTCACTAGAGATCTACGTCCACAGAGTTGGTCGAACAGCTCGTGCTGGTCGCAAGGGTACTGCCTTAACTTTAGCTTCTGAGACAGACCGCAAGGTCGTCAAGGCTGCTGTGAAGGCTGGCAAGGCCCAAAGTGCCAAGATTATCAGCCGACAGATTGAGATTGCCGAGGTTGACGCTCTTCAAGCACAGATCGACGAGATGGAGGATGAAATTGAGGAGATCATGCAAGAAGAAAAGGAGGAGAAGCAGCTGGCCCATGTCGAGATGCAAGTCAAGAAGGGTGAGAACCTGATCCAGCATGAGGCTGAGATCAAGGGACGACCTAGGCGAACATGGTTCGAGTCTGAACACGACAAGAAGCAGTCCAAGCAAGCCGGCAAAGATGAGCTCAACGGCATGAGAGAGGCGATGAAGAAGAAGACGGGCAAGCTAAGCAACAAGGATAAGAAGCGCCTCGACAACAAGCAACTACGTTCCGAGGGTGGCGGGGAGTGGAGGAAGGGCAAGTCGTCAGAGGCTGATATGAAGGCCCGACATAAGGAACAGGCCAAATCAAGGGCCAAGGGCCGGGCGACTAAGGAGGGAGGCAAGGATGCCGCCCCTAGCAAACCCAAGGGAAAGGGAAGAGCCGGTGGTAAGAGGAGATGAGCTAAAAGTTTAGAGGAGTTTATTGGCAGCGATGTATAGGTAGATTTAGGTTAATTATATCCATGACCATACACAATCCGTCTTCGTCTTCCTCTTTCGAGGAGTATCTAACCTGATTCGGCGCTTTGCGAGGAATGTTGCAACAAGGTTTGAAGGGACTGGACGTGCCTGTTGATCGATGCAACCCTGATCGGCAATCTGACGTTTACGTGACGCTAAGGGGTTGACGAATCCGTTCAACACTCGCACTTTTCAGGGCCGTACATTACAAGTTATCACAAGTCATTGGTTAAGAAAGTTCACAAAGAAAATTACTATATTAAGTATCAAGGAGTGTGTAGCCTGTAATCGCTCACTATACCACTAGCACCATTGCTTTTGTCATAGGAAGCACGCTAGATATCGTTTCATCATTTGTAAAAGAAAGTCCTCATAACTTCATTCGTGAACCCGGGCCCACCACTTAGAGAGTAATGGGAGTAATGCCGATGGACGCCGCGACCTCGCCGTAGACTCTGATGAGGTTGATAATGGCATTGTCGAGACCAGTGATAGTGGCACTGCCGCCAATGTTCGCAGCTCGTACAGCAGCCGCCAAGAGGAGAACAGGGCTAACAAAGGGGTTGATGGCAGCCTTTACAGCGTTGATCTCAGACTGGAAAGTAGCTCGCAGAGCAGGAGTCAGGTCTGTGACTGTGATGGTGACAGTGGCACCGATATTCTGAATGATGTCGATAACGATGTTAATAGAAGCAGTGAGTGTCACGATCTGTTGGTTGGTGAGACCAATGGCTTGGACAGCAACACCACCAGCTGCTCCCGTTGTGACGCTGACAATCGTAGTTGTAGAAGTGGCCAGGCCCTGGGCGATGGCTTGGTAATTGGCCTTGAGAAGAGCCTGAGCTTCTACGATGACTTGGGCATCGACGTTGTTCTGGATCAACGCGACATTATCGTCTATAATCTTGTTAGTAAAGAGAAGTTTGGGGTGTTGGGCAAAGTGACTTACTGATCTGGTTGAGAGTTACCACAGATGAGCTAGATAGAGTGTCGACTGAGGACTTGATGGTTCCTGTGACGGTTTGTTGCCGACGGAAAGGAGAGGCCGTGGCGAAGGAAGCAAGAGTGAGGAGGCTGAGGAACTTCATTTTGATTGTGGTAGTTGAAGTGATCAAGGTAAGTCTTGAGTGTGTGATGAGTTGATGAGTTGTGAGTGAAGTGATAGTAATGATGATGTTTCCAAGAGCCAGGCCAAGCAAATTATATAGACTTCACTTCAACACCAGGTCCAGAAGCCATCGTATAACTCGCCACCTCGATCTCAACAACAATCACCCACAGCTTATCGAGTTCAACCTAACAAGTTTTGGGCAACCCTCCCGAGCAACATTCCAAAGCCCAGACACACATCACAGCTCTAGACTGGACCCCATTCCAGCGCCTCAGAGTTAATCTTGACAGTTTCCTCCGAGGACTAGACCTAGTGCAGTCTCGGACCACGCCGTTGCCGCCGGGCCGTTGTGAGTGGGCGCTCATCCAGGGGAGGGGGATGTGCATGCGGTACTACCCTTTTGAAAGAAACACGCATGTTGGTGAGAGTCAACTTGACGTCTGGAACGGTCGATCGTGTCTTGGTTCTTTTGGGTTTTGTTGGGAGGCGGCCATTGTGAGGCGAGGGATTCCCCATGCTTGAGACAACGGTGATAGTCGGGCGTTTTTTTGATCGAGCGGCAGACAAGGTGACTTGGACTTGAATGTCTGAGTTTGGGAAAGGCTATTACAAAAGTGCTCCGGCACTATCTTAGTTCCTGGGGTTAGTTCAAGACGTGCCGTGTTGTCTCCTGGGGCTAATGTCTATGTGTAGAGAATTGGCTTAGACTGAACTCGTGGTTTCTCATATCAACACTTCAATTCTAAGCATAAGCTCAGCCGCCTCGATCGAAAACCTTATCTCTCCGCTTGGTGTCTCGGAGAAAAGATGTTAGGTCATGTTCTTTCAGCCACTTAGCTAATAAGCATAACGATCCTCAATGGTCTCGAAACTTGGGGCATCATGTAATCTTGGCGCTGCACGAGATCGCAAATCGGATATCTAGATTGTGATTACTGCAGCAGCTCGAGATATGTGAGATGCCACCTGTAAAGGCAGGGTTAAAAGAACCAGTCGGCTTCCGAGTCGTTGTGTTGGTTGCATGTGTGTCTTAGACAACTGTCAATTTGCCGTTATTTGACAACGGAAAATAGTCCGGAACTATCCATTGTCTCACATATAAGCCATGTTCGCGGTCTATTCACTACTTGTGGAATATGTTGCATCACAGATCTGGACCAGGACGACTGCAGCTTGACGGCGCAGTGTGTTCTAGGCCACGGATGGAAAGTCTGACTTACAACATCTTGATCATTTTTGAGACAATTCTCTCACTCCAACAAATCTTGTAAGATTCAGATCTGGGCAGTAAGATGTCGGAGCCTTATTTGAGGGTGTTCAGCTTCGTCTTGTGATCGATATATGGGTGACATCGAGATGGGATATGGAGTCTAGGCTTCATACATACATGTTGGCTGCATATGCCACATCTGAAGATCCGTAAGAACATACGGATAGGCGATATCCCTTTTTGAGACTGCATTACTTGTGAACTGTAGGCCCATGCAGCGTAGACATAGTCCCTATTCGATAATGACCCGAAGCTTGAGGTCTGGCGCTCGTTGCTCATCCAATCTACGTAGCTCGAGCTTCAGCAACATGTACACGATAACCATTCATAATCCTTCTTACTATTGTTGCGTAGATTCGGGGGAAGTTTGTGTCTTGGTAGTGCATATCGACTTGGCCTGGACCAAAAGTTGTACTCCGCGTTGACATACGTACGTGGTCAGTCCAAAGTACTCTGATCTCCCAGCTGTCTTAACTACAAAAATACATCTCATGCTTAACTAAATTATTCAGCAGGTGTAGTAGACCAACAGGTAGTCTTCAAGCCATAACTTCAACGTATCTAGTTAATCGACGAGGTGTCACGCATGGATGGAGAAAAATCATTTGAATGACGATCTAAAGTCTCTGTGTGATCTGCCAAGAGAAGCTGCATCTATGTTATGTCTCCTTGCGTCAAGCTGAGCAGGTGTGCACATTAAAGGGGTGAGCATTTTTTTTCAGACGTCTCTGAGTATATACACCATAAGCTCGATTAGCTCGCTGAACAGTATTGTTGTCCAGTATGTCTCAATACCGAGCAACTAAGTTACAGTCTCTTGAGGCCGTTAACATTCAACATCGATCACCGATTGGCATTCCAATGGCTTGAATAAGCTCCGGTCTCGTAGATCCAGGTCTTAAACTTAGACCCTATTACAGTGAGATCGACATTTCCATCACATTCTGAGCGAACCAAGCCCCTCTTGTCTTGATAGGCTTACTTGGAATCTTGTTGTTCAGCTGATGAGTGTTTGAGACAGGTTCTGGATCAGCTTCTAATACCGGCAAGAAGCGTTGATAACTTTCGGCCGTTCAGATACAGCAGCGGATGATAATCTTGATCTGCCGGACCAAAAGGACAACCCTACTATGGTTCTAGAGGGTACCCAGTTCATTGTATTGGTCCACTACCTCTGAAGTTGACTGTCTATGGTGAACAGTTGCGATCAGGAGGTGGGCGGGCATCGTCACTTGTTTCAGCCCGCTTAGCACTATGAGCAAAGATACTCGACGGCCATTCGAGACACCACTGGGCCTTTTTTGTAACATGACATGAGCCGCCGTAATTCAGCAGCTTCCTGACGTTTGAGAAGTCCTTTGAGATCACCAAGCACGACTGAATCGAAGACATATGACGATGTAGGCACGGTGCAGGGGTCACAAGAGAATACGAAAAGAAACCAGGAAAAGACACATGATGCAATGCCCTCCTCTATCACGGTGAAATCCAATCTTTGATCAAGTCAATTATCTTCAATTTTTGACTAACTCCTCAAGATGACAAAGCTTTTCAGCACCCGCGCCCCCTCATTCATATGAAGAACATGAACTAACTGTACAAACATGCCAAGCGATTCGTGGCAAATCGAGAGGCAGGCCTCCTTTTCAATTTTTGTTTTCTTTTTTTACTTCTTCATTTCCATTGACTTTACATGCCATTAGCCTTCTCCTCCAGAATAGACACCACACTAGGGGTCTCTTGAGGAGCAGGAGCATCAGTGGGCTTCTGAACAGGGCTGGCGGGTCTGCTCGTGACGAACTGCATATCATGTTAGTGTTGATTTACTGAGAGAGGTTGGTGGAGACTTACGTTGCTAGCTGCGCTCAGGAGAGCGATCAGAGAACTCTGTACCACATCCTCGTGGATGCCAACACCCCATACTGACTGCTTGCTACCAACGGGCTTGCACTCGATGTATGAGGCAGCCTTGACACCGCGTCCTTCGCCAATGGCGTGCTCCTTGTAGTCATTGACATCGAACTCGATGTTAAGCTCCTTGAGGGCAGAAACCATGCTGGAAATGGGACCGTTGCCACGGCCACGCAGCTTCAGCTCCTTGCCATTCACCAGCAGGACGCCCTCAAAGATACGGATAAAGTCTTTGGTGTCTTGGGTTCTGCCGTGGGCTGCGGGGGCAGGAGATCGCGATCGGTCAGGGGTGATGCTGTAGTCCACCAGGCTGAAATGAGGGTTGCTGTTGAGGAAGTATGTGTTCTCGAACAGAGAGGTGATCTCGTTGGCCAGCAGCTCGCGCCCGACCTCCTCGCTCTTCTTCTGGACGACCTTGGAGAAGGCGACTTGGAGACCGCGGGGGAGATCAAGCTGGAGCTTGGTGTGCACGATGAAAGCGCTCCCTCCCTTTCCAGACTGGGAGTTGACACGGATGATGGCCTCGTAGTTGCGGCCGATATCTCGGGGGTCCAGGGGCAGATAAGGCATGCCGTTCCAGGGGTCCTCGTGGCCCAGACCCTTGGCCTTGCGGTCCTGGAAACCCTTCTTGATAGCATCTTGGTGGCTGCCAGAGAAAGCAGCGCATACCAGGCTACCACCGTAAGGAGCACGTTGGTGGACGGGGATCTTGGTGCATGACTCGACCATGTCGATAACTGAGTTCAGGTCGGAGAAGTCAATGTTAGGGCTGACACCTTGTGTGTACAGGTTGAGGGCCAGAGTGACGAGGTCGACGTTTCCGGTTCGCTCGCCGTTACCGAACAGACAGCCCTCAACTCGGTCAGCGCCGGCCATTTGAGCAAGCTCAGCAGCAGCAATACTGCATCCACGGTCGTTGTGGGGATGCAGAGAGATACAAACATCCTGTCTGTCGCCAATGTTGTTGCAGAAGTATTCGATCAGATCGGCGTAGATGTTGGGTGTCGCCAGTTCTACTGTGGCGGGGAGGTTCAGGATGATCTGGTCGCCTTTGGTCGCGTCAGGTCCCCAAGCAGCCTTGACAGCCTGGCAGACTCTCACAGCATAGTCAGGGTCTGTGTCTGAGAAGCACTCAGGAGAGAACTCGAATTGCCAATTGGTGCCAGAAGCCTCGGGGTTATCCTTTGTCAGAGATCTGACCAGCTTGGTGCACTCTACGGCAAGCTCCAGGGTCTGCTCCTCAGTGTAGCCAAAGACTACTTGACGGAAGCATGCGCTTGTAGCAAGGTAGATGTGAATGATGGCGTTCTTAGCACCGCGGACAGACTCGACGGTTCTGCGAATGAGGTCGGGTCGGCAGGGGGACAGGACTTGTAGGAAGACATCGTCGGGGACAGCTCCTGGGGTCTGGATCAGGCGCTGGGTGAAGTCGAAGTCGGTTTGGGAGGCAGAAGGGAAAGAGACCTCAATTTCCTTGTAGCCTAGATCGCAGAGCATCTTGAAGTATCGCCACTTCTCCTCGCCGTTCTATCATGGCAGGTCAGTTTCGAGTCGCAATTGGGCGCGTGAATGGGTAGAACGTACCATGGGATCGGGCAGACTCTGGTTGCCATCGCGCAGACAGCTTCTTGAAGGGAATTAGTATAATTCAGGTATCTCATGAGTGCCAATTGGTGACGTACGAAAGCCATCGAGGGGCCTTTTCGATAGTCTTGTCGGGCCATGTTCGATTTGGCAGTTTAGGAGCCTGGGCACGTTAATTATAAGATCACCTGAGGTTGATTGAAAACAAAACTCACCTTGAACGGCTTGTATTTCTTCCAGGGTTCCTTGAGCCTGGTAGGAAAAAATGTTAGTATCATGGCATGTTTGAAAGGCCGATATCGCAACTTACATAGTCATCTTGACGATAGGATGTTAAAGAGCAACTTGATCTCAATTCCAAGCAGAGTGTGTCTATCAAAGTATAAGGAATAAGAGGGAAGAAGCACGAATACAAATAGTTTCTGAGAATGAGACGTCAAAAAAAAAAGATTGAGTCAGTCAAAGTCAAAAAAGTTTGAGTCACGGTAGCGGAGGCGGGGTAGTACGGAGTTACAGTTAGTAGATTTGATTTGGAGGCGCGCCCTGAGGTGGGAGGTTACAGCGAGTGAAAGACAAGGTAATTTGACATCTTTGGAGGGGCATTCCCTTGCGAAATAATACAATTGCTCTGCTGTTCTGTTTGGTTTTTTGCTTGTACCTTGATTGCCCGCTGCTATCCGAATCCGGAGTCGGAGGGAGGGGCCCATTAAAGGTTGACTAGTGACAACTGGAGAAGAGGAATCCCTGTCACTATTGAAGATATACCTGATTATTTGTATCTAGGTAACTGTATTAAATCCATAAGCTGAAGAGTGAGTTCATTGGAAGTTGTTTTTAGGTTGAGTGAGTGTTCTGTAATGAAACAGTTTATTAGGTATAGTTCAGCTAGCCAAAGAATAAGACTTGTGAGAGAGTACCTATTCTTTCTTACTGATATGTACTCAGCAACATACTGATCCACAGTAGATCACAACTACAATTAGCCCGATAATAAAGTCAAGGTAACACCGATCAACGGCATCGGCCTCAAGAAGACGGGCCGGCCGGTATCTACCTCAATTCTCGGGGGTCAAAACTGGATCTCGGCATATTATGGATACCTCCGATTTTATCACGGGAGCCCGGTCATCCATTGTTACTGGGTACGTACCTACAGCTGCATGCCCCGGACATTTTAAATGGCCATGGCTGATGACGTAAGGTCTGATCGGCACAGAAGAACTGCAACTGAGCTTGCCAGGTCTAGACTTGACTAGACTAGACTAGTCTAGGGTCACGAGCTACACTGTCTCTCTCTCTCTGTGTCTCGGTATCTGAGACCAGCAAACCATCATCAAATACACTGAGACTCGCCCAAATCATGTGCTGCCGTCATCATCTCCGTCGTTAACTGACAGCCCTGCCAGTGCCAGTGTCAGGCTGAGCAATCCCCCATCAGAAGACTCAGCCGCCTGAGACCTGTCCCTACCTCCAATAAATACCCCGACTTCCATTGTCAGCCGCCATCGCAATCCCGAGAGAGCCTTGTCTGTCTACCATAGTCCAATTCGTATAAAAGTCGCAAGCTGGCGCCGTTCAGACCCTTCGGCCCCTATCGGCCTCACCCGCGTCACAAGCAGAGCCTCGCACGCTTCCTCTTCCTCTTCCCTCGCGCCGTAAAAGACCGATACCGTGAACGACTACTCAATTTCCACCTCAACACTCTTCCGCGTCTCAAGCACAGGTTCCAGTCCCGAGTTTATCGATACATTCTTGAGCGCCAACGGAGGCGCGCGGATCAATCGCGCATTCTGGACATAGTGAAGCGGCAAGGGAGACAGCTCTGGCTAGGATCACAAGCGAATCGCCCTGTCAAGCATGCAAGGACCCGATCCAAGGGTTCAGTGGCGCACAAAACGCCCCAGACAGCAGGAATCATGATGGGGTATGGCTCTGGTCGGGCTACGAGCCCTGGTGATGGCGAGAGGGGATATAGGAGGAAGCGCTTGGCAGCGATGGCAGGAAATCTGTACAGAAGCGGCCAGGCCGCAGTGTCCGAGATCAAGGAATCATATGCCCAGACCAGGGCAGGACCTGCGGCTTCAGGACATGAGAACCACGGACGGATACACATCCCCGGCGCATTTCCAGATGTTGCAATCACTGTAAAGGGCGACTGCCAAATGGTGCTGTTTCCATCATATGCGAAACAGCACACCAAACGTGATTGGGGCGAGATGGCGATGCACGACTCGGATGCGCAACATGGAAGCATCAGAGACGAAGGCTTTTGGAGACAGGAATGGGAACGGAACGAGGACGAAAGAGCAATTATCGATGTTGACGTCCGAGGCTGGATCTATACACCTCACAGTGGTCCAATGACAAGGAGGAACAGAGTTCTCATCGGCCTGGCGCGGCAGCTCAGTGGCATCCCTGCACCCAGGGCAGACCAAACATATAATCCAGAGACTGGACTTCCACGTACACATCATCAAATACACGAAGAGCAAAAAGAGCAGGAGAAGATCAACTCTGAGGCTCGGCGCATTGAAAGAGTTGGACAGCGAGAGAAGCAGGTTGCATACCAGGGAGGCTTTAGTGAGAAGACGCCTGACAATGATGACCCTCTCACCGACAGCTTTTACTATCCATCTCGCCAAGGCAACCAATCTCCAGATTCTGCCCCTTCCAGTCCAACGATGCCAGCCAAAACTATGACATCGAATACTACTACCAGTGAGATGAGCGAGAGTGATCTCATTCTGGCCAATGCCAATCTCATGGCTCGAATTGCTCCTTTCATGACGAATCCTTCTGTTGCTCTACCAGTCACGTTCTTCTTCTACAACAGCGAGAAGTCTCAATCAAAGACCGTCATGACCAACGATGCAGGCCATTTTGTTATTCGTGCTGCTCTCGACTTTATCCCAACTCATGTTAGAGTTCTGGCGGATGAGGATCTGTCAGCTATCCAAGAGATCAAAGTCATTGAACCATATGGAGTCAGTCTTATCAGCGACATTGACGATACAGTCAAGAAGTCTAATATTTCTGCGGGCGCCAAAGAGATCTTCCGCAACACGTTCATCCGAGATCTGGGTGAGCTGTCTGTTGAAGGTGTCAAGGAGTGGTATAAGCGCATGGCCAACATGGGCGTTAGCATTCATTACTGTTCAAACAGTCCGTGGCAGCTTTTCCCAGTCCTAGCCAGTTTCTTCAAGATGCATGGCCTGCCACCGGGATCTCTTCATTTAAAGCAATACAGCGGCATGTTGCAGGGCATCTTTGAGCCAGTGGCAGAAAGAAAGCGATCTACACTTACTCGTCTGCTACGAGATTTCCCTGAAAGGATGTTTATTCTTGTGGGAGACAGTGGAGAAGCTGATTTGGAGGTTTACACAGAGCTTGCTCTTGCGAACCCAGGACGGATTCTTGCTGTCTTCATTCGAGATGTTACAACACCCGAAGAGACAGCCTTCTTCAACTCCAACTCTGGATATGACTTTGGCCGACCGAAGACCCCAGCTACTTCTAGCAACGCGTCAAGGAATGTCTCAAGAAACCCTTCATACCAGAACCTGGGGCCTGGTGGATATCGGGGAGAAAGCAAACCACCCACAGGCCCGACTATGGGAACTCTGATCGATTTCTCGGACGAGCCAGGAGAGACCAAGATCGATCGCAATGCGGCTCTCTCTCAAGTTCGAAATGCTAGCGCCAATGCCAACTCCAAGAGTGCCAGTACGACTGATCTACTGGGCGGACGTAAGCCACCTCCGCCTAGACCGGCAAAACCGGTTGCGTTGAGGAGTGCCAAGTCGATCACCGAGTTGAACAAGGGTCTCAGCAGGCAGAATTCTGATGAGATACCTCCACCGCCTCCGCCCAGAAGACCAGCGGTGCAGGTTCGAGAACCATCGGTGCCTCATCCTCTGAAGCAGATACACAACTCCTCGCAGCAGAGCTCAGGCAGCAGCAATAGCGGTTTCAAAATCCCAGCACGCTCTAATTCAGGAGATCGTCCTCCTCCACCTCCGCCACGACGACGCGGTACACCCTCAAGCATCACAGAGTCAACCCAAAATCCACGTCTCCCACCGCGACCAACTCAGAATATGGCCAACCTAGACGTAGACTACGATCCGCTCCCACCACCATCATCAAACCCCCCTCCGTCCTTTGGTTCAGTAAGATCAGGTTATCAGTCAGACGGCGGTAACACATCAACAGCTGGCTCGCCAACACTGGGTCCACAAGCAGTAAACAAGAAATTAGAATTATGGAGGAGGAGATTAGCACGAGCACATGAACAGTTAGATGGGCTAGGTGTGGCCCTATATACATGGCGACGAGGAAACGATGTCATTGCAGAAGCAGAGGGAATAGTCAAACGAGCCCTCGCAGATATGGAGAGAAAGAGAAGGATGAGATAATAGCAGCGACTCGACTCTATATACCAAGCATTTTGTTATTCCCGATTCAACTTATACTGTTGTATACTACTATACTAGCGTTAGCATAGATGGAGACTGGGGTTGGGATATCCACAACACTACACAAAATCAGAATTAGACACGACGATCACTATCCAATCAGCTAAGGCGCAGTGGCAGAGTGGTCTAATGCGATAGACTAGAAATCTATTCTCTTCGGAGGCGTCTGTTCGAATCAGGCCTGCGTCGATTGGTTCATCTTTTGTTCTTGTGCTGTACAGGGATTCCATTTTTGCTCCAGTGCTTTGTTTTTCCATATGTTTTGCCACTCAACAACACTGGGACAGATAAATCCAGTTTCACATACGTAGCTGAATGCTGGCCACAAGGCTAATCATGGCCTCATAAACGCCACCACTTGTGCATGTAATGCTTCTCGCTACTTGCAGGTTTCGAATCAAATAGTAGACACTCTCTACATATCTAGACTGAAACGATCTTCTTATGAAAGCAAATAGATGACGGCCGTAGGCCAATGAGTCCAATTGTCTGCTATATTCGTTTCTAGATGAATCCCAACTCCAACTCCGCTTCATCACATTGCATGTCGTAATTATCATCGAGGGTTCATATCGCCTGCCAGATTCATATGCATGATGGCTTCAGCTGTCCAGTCCTCCTCGCTTTGCTCTCCCTTGTTCTGCTGTTGCCAAAAGCTCACTTCTTCACGTCCGTCCACGCCCGGTAGCCGGATCTGGGGCGGCGCTTGACCGTTCCCTGGGATGGGCTCAGGAGGTGGTGCGTGACCAGGAACAGGACGTCTGTGAACGGGGCCCTGCCCTTGCTCGGCACCACTATACCGTGAAAAGTCAGGCATGTCGAATCCTTGGTCAGGTTGGTGAGAAAGATTCAGCTGTGTCGGTGGTCCAGAGCCTGCCGATTGAGGTGGGTGCTTAAACTGTGCGTGCTGGAACCCTGTCGGTGTCTCTTGATCCGGAAGTTCAGAGACCATCGTCTGTGTTGGCTCATACTCATGACGAGGAGTTGCTTGGTCATATTCCTCCTGCTCCAAGATTTGAGGGGCAGGCTCGACATTTCTCAAGCTGGAAGATCCTGGTGCTGCACCGCCTCCGCTTCGTACGCTGACCATGGATGCCCTAGCCTGGTCCATAACGTCACCTGCAGTAGATTCGGCATCCATATCGCGGATGGAGAACTGTGCGAGGGTTCTAAGCTTTCGGCTGACCCAGCCACCAAGAATCTTGCCGCGCTGCTTCTCTCCTAGTCGAGATCTTGGGAAGTCTCCCTTGTTCACAAATGCGACAATATCAACAATGATTTGATGTTCGTTGAGGATGGCATTGACAATAACAGGGACGATTGATGCCAAGTACGGCTTGCGGTTGACTTCAACGAGAACAACCACCAGACCACCAGCTTGGAATACAGCACTGAGTTCTTGTTAGCAGGTTTATTCATTGTTAAGAGCTTCATAACTTACCAGCCATTCTGCACAATATTTCTGTGGCATCGCTCCACGGAGTTCTCGATATCCATAGGGAAATGGCTCAAACCGTTGATCTCGAAAGTCTCACCAATATTTCCAAGAACGAACAGTACCTGCATATCCACCAGAGCGCCGTTGGGGCCAATGGGTCGACTAACATTGTGAAGGAATCCCAAGTCACCTGTTCTGATGTACTGAATGTTCGGATCTCCATCAACAGCTCGGCCGTCAAAGCGCTCAGCATCGAAAGCATCCTTGGAACCGTAGAAGGACTTGACACAGGCTTCAGAATCAACCCAGATCTCACCATACTCGCCATCGAGACAGTGGACTCTGCTCTCAGGGTTGATGATGGCGATTTGTGTCGACACCGGAACCATACCACTGTCCTGTACCAGCAAGGCAAGAGGATCTGATTCAGGGTCCACAGGAATAACCAAGCCACGACGAAGGGCTTGTGTATCAAGCCACAGTTCGATAGGCTCAATGCACATATAAGATCGCGATGCAACCATGGGGTTCAGGACGTGCGAATACACTGTGTTGATAGCGGTTCTGTCCAGACCAGCTCCAGCAAAGTGAAGCCTGACCTTTTGGAAGACATCAACTCTTGGTCGGCTCTCCGCAGTGATCATCATATTCTTGAGTTCGTGCAGCGTAAAACCCTTGGCTTGCATAGCAGCCATGGCATGGTCGAGCATCTGCGGTGTCGCATAAGTATCCTTAATCTTATATCTGGACAATGTGACAAAGAGAGACATGGGATTAGCCGCAAATTCCACTGGTGATAGGAGGTAGGTGGGTGTTCCGATGTAAATGCCCATCAAGGCTGTATGGATGAAACCGAGACCAGTCGAGCTTCGTACACATCCGAGTACGGGCCTTGAACTGGTCATTTGGCAGGTTTCCTTCTGGACCTTGCACATACCCATGATTGTATCATGGCCAAGCTGAACAGAAATACGACGTTGGTCAGGGGTCCAGTATGTCCAAACAATAACAGGATAGCCCGGCCGAATCCAGGCTGGGTCAATGGTGAATCTCAAATCCCTTAGTCCACTGCTCTGCTTCGGCGGCTTGGTTGTATTGTAGACCGCAGGACTGATAATCTTCAGAACCTGCGCTGATTGCTTGATATGACTGGCCACGGGCTTGACCTTGATAAGATGATCCACCTCGGAGTTGACCAACACAGCCTTGACGTTGTAATCCGCCACGATATGGAGGAAAGCAGGAACATCCTCATTAAGTCGGTTCTGGTCGAGGGGCGCAATGGGGATGATGATGGCGCCCAAGCAGATACACGCATGGATGGCAAAAACAAACTCCTCCGAATGCGTATACATAAGGATGATATGGTCTCCGGGTCTCACCTTGACCTTGTTCTTCAGATACATAGCAACAGAGGCAACTTTGGTATCAAACTTCTTCCATGTTACACCCTTACCTTCTCGACCTCTGCCGTCAATTGTGCAGTAGGCCAATTCTTCTGGCTGGCGGGCTACACGCCATTGAACAAGGTCAGAGATGCAGGAGAAGTTGTTCAGTGGAGTGGATGTACGGTCGTCAATAACCACTTCTCTTCTATCGACACCCGAGTATTGCTTGTCCGCTGGCAACAGAAACTCGGCACGCGAGTCTGAGGCCAATGGTGACCAAATACCACCCATAGGGTCCACGCCAATAGGAAGGTTAAGAACTGCATGTTCCACGCCAAACTTGACGTGCACGCAGGGAAGGTTGCCGAGATCAAATTCTCGGCGACAGAGCATGTTTCCAATTTCGCGTCGTCCATTCTTGACAACACGTGGCAACGTATTCGGTGCTGTGATCATAACGCAGTACAGTCTAAGATGATGCTCTGCAATGAGGACCTCCATACAACGCTCGGCCAACGACTCCAGGAGGGCAGTATCCGGCTGTCGTGGAGGCCCTCCAGAGGTCAACGGTGCCGTCGAGGCGGCTGCCGATTCCAATACCACAACTGGCAGGTGTTCATCGTTGACAAAGACGTCAAATGCTGAACAGTCGTAGATCTTTGGAACATTCTTGACTATGCTCACAACGATATGTTGAACAAAGAAATAGCGGTATTCGGCCAGCTCGTGCCCATGCTCGACCCACTCAACCTTTTGTCGAATGCGGTCTTCGTAGAGGCCTAGAACAAAGATTTTACCCTCAATAACGGTACCCAACAAGCCCGTTCGAAGGAACTCAGGCTCCACAGACTGGGGCGTGGGGTCTCCTGGGTCGAACTTGTAAGGGCGGGCGTGGAAAATGAGCTCAGTGTTCTTTGGCTGTGCCCAGAAACCACCAGATAGAGAGGGAGAGTCTACCCAGATCTCACCCACAGAGTGGGGTGAAGCCAGTAAACCTGTTTCAGGATCGACCACACAGAGTGTGGCATCTGGTATGGGATATCCAAAGGCACCAACTCGAACCAATCTTGGATCTTCCGCCACCCTCTTCCGGGCCTCGTTTCCAATGGCCACAACCACAACTTCATTCGTTTTTAGAGCCTCGCGGTCCAAAAGAACCTCTCCAAGCTCTTTCTTTGCTATTTCTTCCGTTGTGGTGGTGCCTCCGCCACTCAGAAGACTGCCAAAGCCATTGGAAATTGTAGGCTTCTCGGTTTCTTCCTTCTCTTCGCCATCTGAATCTGTTTCGTCTTCTAAATCGAGCTTCAAGGGGCAGCCCATGCGTTCTTCTCCTCCCAACCAATCACGCACACTAATAACCATACCTCCATGCTCAGGTAGACAGAGCATAGGAGCAACAACCTCGCGAGCACGAGGGTTTCTCAGTGGCCTGAGCCATCGATCAGCGAGAACTTCGTGGAACTGGCTATCTACTGTCAGAGTATCGATCAAGCAGAGTTTGATCATCTGGAAGTTTGGTTCCATTCCCTTCTTGAAATTTCGGGTTATCAATGGCTCTTGCTGGTAATTATAAGCGGCTCGTTTGAGGCCAGGGTAGTCTGCGATCATGATGGTCGATTTATACTTTGTAAGGAGATGGGCGTAGAGTCCAGGAACATCAACGGCTTTATTGTCGAACCAAACAGTAGTATGGCCACCATACACCGTCAGCAGCACGCTCAGAATCATACCAATGCCTTGACGAGGGTCAAGGTATGAGACCAGGATCTCGCTACTTGCGCCACCACCAATCAGTCGGCCGTTCTTATCCCGCAGAGACGGATTGAAGGTATCCCCTGGACCGTTGCCTGGAATTGTAGAGATGATGGCGCTAAGACAAGCCATTTGATGCATGATGGTTCGGTGGCTGAGAACAACGCCTCTCAAATCTCCGGTTGGTGCTCTCGAAAACTCGATGTAAGCCAGATCGGGGACGACCAAGGGCGGGACGTCATCCTTCTTCTTAGGGTGATAACCACCGAACTCGTTCGTCTTCCACCATTCGACACCCTTTGGCCATGTCAACTTTTGAGTTGTGATATCTCGCTGGAAGGCTTTGAGGTTGTTGTCGGTGGTTAGGGCCAGATGGGCTTGTGTTGTGGTAAGAATGTGGTTCAAGCGTTGGTAGTCCTGCAAGTCGTTGATGGGTACAGCAACAACTCCAGCGATGAAGCATCCCAGCAAGGCAATCGCAAAGTCAATGACTTCAGAATCGCGATAGATAAGCGCAACTCGATCGCCACGGTATAAAGAGCTCTTGTCTCTGATAACTTGTGCCACCTTCTCGGCTCTAGACGCCAGCTTGTCCCACGTAATTGATGCAATCTCCTTGCCCTTGCTGTCCAATACCCAATATGCTGGTTTCTTGGCGATTGTTCGGCCTCTATGTCTAAGAACAGCTGCGATGTTATCGAACTTTGACATGGGCGTCGAATCGTCATGAGGATCTTGAATAGCGAAGGGGACCTCGCGGGGATCTAGTGGCAGTTGGTATTGGAGAGCCTCGGGAGGCGGGAGATCGTTGGTTGTAAGCATTGGCGGCGCCATGGCGGCAGTAGGAGAAAAGGCATCGCTGGAAGAGTATCGCTGCTGAGGTCCTCCATACTCAATAGTTTGGCCCTGATCATAATGCTGCTGTCCCGCGAAGTCCGAGAAATACCCTTGCGAATCGAGTAGCGTGGTGGTTCGTCCATCAGGTTGCTGCTGCGGTGGTTGTTGATACTGTTGCTGCTGTTGATACTGCTGATCAGGGTATGCGCCTTGCTGCTCTGGTCTGAAAGCATAGTCCCCCGATCTCATGGTACCTGTTCGGGTTTCAGGCTCAACGACGTGCGAGGGGGAGAAGAAGAGGGAGTCTCGGTGGGCAGCCGTTGATCCCGCAGCCATGGGGCCTCCCGGTCGCAAAAGCGAGGCCGGGGCCTGCTCTGGCGGAGGTCTCGGTGATTCTGAAGACGGGGCATAGCCAGAATGTGGTCGGTATATAGCTGAGTCTGGTGTATCGGGGATCGGGCCGCTGCTGGCACCAAGAGAGGCATATGCAGCGGCACGGTGACCATCGCCTGAAGGATGGGCCGAGTCATCGGGAGAGTGTATGCGTAGGCCAGACTGAGGTTCGGCGAGAGCAGCAATTTGAGGTGGAGGGGAACCGAGGAATTGAGAGAAGAGCTGAGTTCGTCGCTTCTGGTAGCTTTGGGCGCGTTAGTTTGAACGGTAAAGGTTAATGCCTGAGTCGCAGAGTTACTTGCCCCTTCTGTGTAATATCACCTTCCTACAGAGAACTCAAAGTTAGCCATGATATACC
This sequence comes from Fusarium agapanthi, assembly GCA_001654545.1. Classification (NCBI taxonomy): domain Eukaryota; kingdom Fungi; phylum Ascomycota; class Sordariomycetes; order Hypocreales; family Nectriaceae; genus Fusarium; species Fusarium agapanthi. The sequence goes on along the minus strand of LTDI01000084.1, from coordinate 119,565 downwards.
AAGAGGACTGTTTTTGATCGCATGCGACATCAACAAATGGCCTTGAACCCAGCTCCAATGGCGTGCCGAAGCGCCCAAGCCAATAATTGGGACAAAGGTAGGAATTTGGTGAACAACCAAGTGGCAATTTACATACCTCAAGCTCGCGATCCAACTCTTCAAGGCGTTCTTGAAGCTCTGGATTGACTTCAGCCATGATGGCGGTGTCGGGCAATGTGGCCGCTGTAAGGATGAAGTTTGGTGGGTTTATTTGAGGTTAGCCACGGACCTGAGTCTCACAGGTCCAGTGCCAGTCCGTCCAGTTGAAGGGACCCGACGGGATAGCAGAGTCTCGTGACGTAGTCTCAACTCAAGCCTCGGAGGGCGGGCAAGAGATTGCTCTTATTGGTTCTGTGACAGGGCCCGTTGGATCAAAGGGCGGGGTGCCCCTGGACTGTCTTGGCTGTATCACCATTCTAACCAGTTTTTTTTAGCTGAGAATACGGTCCCTGGCGGGTTCATCCTCCCGCTGCCCCTCCTCTCTTGCAGCTCCAAGCCTATGTTGGCCGCTAAATTTAGTGGCTGGTCACTGTGTTAGCGTGGCATTGGTTGCAGGACGCAAGATGCATATCCTTGAACTGATGCTCTTCTTCTCAATGGGGTCGCAATCGTGGTATTCGGCAGGCTCGGTGCTTTAGTCAGTGTCGTATATAACTGAATCTAATATCCTTTTAGGAAATGCGCGCCGTTAGATATGTCATTCTCTCGACCACATCTAGTAGCTGTTGCTTTTTGTATGGAGTATTCTATTTTAAGAAACCTAAGTTGGCTTTGGATAGACCGCCTAGGGGAGGGAAGAAAACTCAGGGCCTTGATCCTAAGTGATAAAAAGATTTAGGTAATTTATGATAAGTTTAGGATATCTTTTGCTGAGTTTATTTTTAAGACCTAATACTCAGGTCTGAGTTTTCTTGCTCTCCGGAGGACCGCCATCACATCAACCACCACAAGGCAAAGCCCAGAATGGGGGTAATTGGATCTTCTTTCCCTGAGAGACCACCACGATAACAACAGCTATGCAAATACTAGATGTCCATTCTCATTTTACGCTACTGAGATCCTGCAGAGCTCAGATGTAGGGTAAGCTATTCGAAGATCGGATGTCGGTGGTCCGAATCCCCGGGCCCACATTGCACCTCTTTCCTCTCACGATCTGACGATCTCAAAATTTCCTCTCGTTTTACCACTCTCACCATTCAACATACCTTTCATTTCAACAACAACAACTCGACTGCTGCGAACTTCGGGCCACTCGGGCCATTCTGAGATATTCGCTAGACACCATGAAGTCATGTGTTGTCTGGGTCAGCTTGACTGATGTGAACCTCGACATTTGCTAAATCGCAATTGAATCACTTGCGTGCTCACCACAGATTTTCATTCGCATCGAATTTGCTTCATGACCTAATCATATGGTATGTCTATTGTTTATTTCTTTCATCGACGTTTTATTTCTATATGATGAGACACACATAACACAGACCTGTTCTGAACACTTGTGTAGAAAAATATGTTTTTAATCTGACCAAACCCCTTCTAATTCTCTTTGGCACTTGCTCTATTTCAGAGTTCCAGCACTAACAAGGCCTAGGATCTAAAAGCGATAGAATATAGAACCCAAAATGGAGTCTGGCTTCGAAGCTTCGACTCTCCTGGTTGTTCTTTTTTTGTTCGGGTCTTCAAGTCGGGTCTCTTTCAGACAAAGGCGGTTGAACGGTTGAACACACCCACCATCTTCTCTAGTAAGGAGACGTCCTTGTTCAACTAACAACCGCCTATCTTTTATACTTTACTCATGTTCGGGGTCTCGTTCTTTCGCATTGAACAAAGCCCAGAACCAAGACAATGTGCTATTCTAGCAATGTGCTGTTCCAGCTCTTACTGTATCTAAACTATCTTGTAGTAATATAAGGGATGCCACAGACTCGTTGTCTTAGTTCATTTTTCGTTCTCACCCAAGCAATTATATACTCCTGAACGCTCTTCTGCACAGCTTGAACAACTCCTCAGTTCTGGCACCAACGCATATCGATACCACCTCGCCAGTTCCAACAAGATCTGAATAGTCACCATAAAACCTAGCAGAACCCGGCAAGTCTCAGGACATTTCCAGATGGACAATCTGTACAGTTCTGCCCCTGCGTATATGGGCAACACCATATCAGATACTAGCCAACAGGTTTTGAATGGTATGGGTGATGAGTACAATTACGACGCACTTTTCAACGCACCATTGTCATCTGAAGATTATATCAACTCGTTCGACTTTGGGGTACTCCAGGACGTGGCTCCGAATAAAGTCAAGGAAGACGCTCAGCTTCCGGTTGATCCTAAACTTGTGTCGACCGCCGACACTCCCGCCACATTCGATCTAAACTCCATGTCGAATATGCCCAACGACATGGGAGCTCCAATGCCTCATCAGCTACAGGACCCAGTTCCCATGCCAAGGACATCTTTGGCGCAGCAGCCCCAACCAGTTCATCAGTCTTTGGCACTACCCAACGTGCCTGTACTGAAAAATGCGGCCTCCAGTAGAGGTTCTCAAAGCGTGGATCTCGCTGCAAATGATCAATTTTCACTCTTTAACACTCGTGGACAAACAAACTCGTACGTACTATACCCTTGCATAACTTCTAAGAAGCACCAGCTAATCCGAACCAGGCACATTCCGCCCAATTACAACGCCTACAATTCCTATCAACCTAGTTATCGTTACCCGGACAATGGTATCCAAGGGATCTACGGTCCTCAGGCTATGGCGCAGCATCCCCTTCAACCTCCAGCCGCAATCAAAGCTCAGTCTATGCATAACATAATCCAAGTAAGCAAATGCGCGGATTGTCGTCAGGACCCTCACCCTGGCCCATGCTTTACCCAGGCAGCTCCCCAGGCTCGTCGGCCACCTCAACAAAGAATTCAGCAAGAACTATCCCAAGAACCAGATGGACGGCCAATTTGGTTGCAAACACCTCCTAAGCGCAAGCGAAATGTTGCATTTGACGACGACTCCGACTCCGACCTGGAAGTTCCCCTGAGGAAGCCTGGTAGAAAAGGACGAACCCTCAAGACTAAACGTGGAAGGGATAAGGATTTCGAGATTGGAATCAAGATGTATGGGATGTTTCGCTTCCCGGAATTGGACTGGGTCTCGCGCAGAAGATTTAAATTCCTGTACCTGCCCACAGGACAGTTGGAGAAGAAGATTCTATTCTCGGCCGAGGACTTGAAGGACTATATCTACAACTGTCCTCGAAATCCAAGGCTATGGATCCAGCAAAATCCAGCGCAGTGCACAGAACGAACTATCGATGCCGACACTATTTGTCGATACGAGAACTGCCCTGATACAAACCACACGATTCGACCTGGCTGGTGCCGCGTGGCGTTCGACGAGTTTTATCAGCATACCTCGTGTGGTCAGAAGGATCCTTTCAAGATGGCTGGTGTTATGCACCTTTGGTGCTTCGAGCAGTGCATCGACCCGGTAGAGGTGATGGCAAATGGGAAGATGGTGCCAGATGATCGCGACGACGAACATCTCATTAAGGAAAAGTCGAACAAAATGGCCATCACTCGGGATTCTGACACAACGATCGTTAAGCATACTATCAGGCCTTGGTTCAAAATGCGTGCAGGCCAAGCACTACAAGCTCCTTACGCGAACTACGAGGAGTCTCTCTCCTACGCGCTTGTCAAGCACCATCTGGATCATCAAGTCGGTGCTCGTCATAGGAGCCGCGGTGGTCGCAACAAGGATAGACCAGAAAGCGAGTTGAAGACCATTGACGTTCACCTGGGCCGCCTCGACTTCTGGGCCGCTCGCGACACTGCTTCCAGGAAGAAGAGATCGTCGAAGCATTCTCGTGCTTCTGCGCCTGAGCAGTTATTTATTCCGGCGACCTCCAATGGACTTCTTTCTACACAAAAGTCTGCGGAACTGACACCACATGGCTCGACAAAGAACTTCAGCGATGTGCTTTCGAGTATTTCCGTTGCCAACAGCTATGAGTTTGATTATAACAGACTCGTGCCCGAGGCGAAGAAGGAGGAGCATCCATTGAAGCTCGAGGATAGCTCAAAGTGGTCTCAGGCTACCGCAGGGGCCCAAAGAATATCAATCAGCGATATTCTATCCCCCAGTGTTCTCCTAGAGCAGGAGAACGTTGTGCAACCGAGTTCCAAAGCAGATACTGGTCCCAAAGATCAGCCCGTCTCGCCACTACGACGAAGCCCTCGCTTCTCGGCTGGGAACATTCGTGACTCTATTCAGACCGAGACCAAGGCTACCACTTCCCCAGCAAAGACGCAAGCCTCTGGCTTAGTGTTGCCTACGACCACTAGGAAAGAATCCCTGGCCCTGCCATCTACACCAGAGGGCCAGAGAACTGCTTCGGGGAGCGACGTCAGTCTTTTCGGCTCGACACCCGCCCGACCAGCAAAGGACAAACCCTCTCGAGAGGGGTCTGGTCGCTCTGGCGAAGAAGTTCAGGCCTCACCTTTGAGGAGAAGCAGCCGAGTGAGCCTTAAGAAGAAGCCTTGAGGCAGCAGGTTGCTAGATCAAGGACTATCGAAAGTTGCTCGAGTCATGGAGTGGATGTAATAGTACGACATCCCTGCTGGTCAGAGGACTACACAGAATATGGAGTTTTTATTGGGTTTAGAGGATTGGGTCAAAATCTTTGGAGCCATGGGACATATCGTGTTTTTTTCAATACCCCATTTCACATGGTTCAGCATAGCATAGGAATCAGTGCATTAGACTTGGCTTAGTATTCAGTCCGGAGTTTGGAGTTTACGATGACCTTCCTGTTTTAGTATTAGAGAATCAAATTATATACATGAATGAACGAGGGAGCTATGAGTTGCAGTGAGTAAAGTCAAGTGATCATGAAGATGTTGAGAGAATTGGTCTTGTCTGAGGATGTTGTGTAGAGAGAGAACTTTGATCATCATTACAAAAGGCTCTATAGGTAGTCAGCCCTGACAATTCGTGCCTTTCAAGTCCGATTTTAGCGCAAAGCCTGAGCTGGCGCTGCATTAACCTGAGCAGAAGGCACCTTGATCTGGGGGTGAGTCAAGGTGATCGATCAAAACCTGAGCTGAGTGCTTGGCATCGTTTTACTCACGAGTGCATTCAGGTAGTTACTCCCTACAGTGCTCCTATTTAGGTACCTTGGCCGTCACAAGCCTCACGTTATACCACCACAGATCCCAAAGACTGGCGGTAAGAATTCCCAACAGCTTTCAATGACATAAGCCCTGCGCGAGTGTGTGTATTGTATTATATTGTATATCTATTTGAATACATTTAAAAAGTCATATGTTATACTGAAGAGATAGTACGTTTTGCTAGCAGTGTCTCATCTAAACGCATCGCCGGTGTCGGCCACACAAATTAATTTTCCTGTGACTAATCCGTCCTCAACCAACTTTTCAACCTCAAGGACCCCGCGCTCCCCGCCCTCGACGACTTCGACCTCGAAAACACAACGAACGCAGCGAACGTCATTCACGACTTTTTTTTTCAAGATGGCAGAGAAACAGGCGGCGCCCGCGGCGACTGGTATGCTCTGGGGTGGCAGGTTCACAGGTTCGAACATCTCCGAAGCTAGCTTTGATGCAGTATGCTGACCTGTTGGTGCACAGGTGCAATCGATCCTCTCATGCACAAGTACAATGCCTCCATTGGGTACGACAAGGCTCTTTATAGAGAAGATATCCTAGGATCGATTGCTTTTGCTAGAGCGAACCTCAAGATTGGCATTCTTACCGAAACCGAATTCCAAGCGATTGAGCAGGGTCTGCTCAAGGTGATGGAAGAATGGAAATCAGGAACTTTTGCTATCATGCCAAATGATGAAGATGTAGGAGGCCACTCAATTCCATATAACTTTCTGAGACTAATACAGTGAATCAGATCCACACAGCGAACGAACGTCGCCTAGGAGAAATCATTGGCAAGGATACCGCTGGCAAGCTGCACACAGGTCGTAGCCGTAATGAGCAAGTCGTCTGTGATATGCGCATGTGGCTTCGCGATAGGATCCGTGAGATTGACAGCCAGCTTGTTGCCTTTCTTATGGTCCTCGCCTCACGTGCTGAGTCTGAAATGTAAGCCTAGCCACACTTTAGCCCATATGCGGACTCCTTACTAACTGATGGCCCTAGTGACTATCTTATGCCTGGATACACTCACATGCAGCGTGCCCAGCCTGTACGATGGAGTCACTGGCTGATGTCATATGCTGCTGCGTTTAAGCAGGATCTCGAGCGGCTACGCCAAGTTTTCGAACGGGTAAATCTAAGTCCACTTGGCTGTGGTGCTTTAGCTGGCAATGCCTTCAAGATTGATCGGGATGCCATAGCTGAGGAGCTTGGGTTTAGCGGAATTACCATGAACTCTATGAATACCTCAGGTGACCGCGATTTTATTATTGAGTTCCTGGTCTGGAACTCGATGTTCACAAACCACATTAGCAGGTGGGCTGAGGATCTCATTAATTGGTCGACCTCAGAATTCCGGTTCCTACGACTGGCCGACGCTTATAGTACAGGTTCATCGTTAATGCCCAACAAGCATAATCCAGATTCTTGCGAGGTAAGCATTCTTATTTCTTTGTTATTTCCACTTGAATTGCAGCTGACTAAAGTTCTCTAGCTTCTACGTGGCAAGGCAGGGCGTGCCTTTGGGCAAATGGCTGGGTTGATGATGGTAAGTCTTCATATTGGCATCTAAGCCAGTTGCCTTGGCTTAAGAAGTGTGTTGGGAGTAACTACTAACTCTTTGCAGAATACGAAAGGCTTGCCATCGACCTACAACAAGGACCTGCAGGAAGGGTGGCTCCCCATGCTTGATTCTGTTCAGACTGTGTCAGATAGCCTTGGCATTGCCAATGGCGTTATTTCTACCTTGAAGGTACTACCAGAGCGGATGCTAGCTGCTCTGGATAAGACAATGCTTGCCACTGATGTTGCAGAGTGGTTAGTAAGGAACGGATGTCCGTTCAGAGAGGCTCATCATATCTCTGGACGTGTTGTTGCACTATCTGAGAAGCTTGAGATTTCGATGGATCAGATAAGCCTTGAACAACTACAAGCTATTGATTCTCGGTTTACAGCGGATATTGTGGAGGCTTTCGACTATGAAGCAAGTGTCGATGCAAAATCATCTAAAGGTGGCACCAGTCGATCAAGCGTTCTGGAACAAATCCAGACGATCAGGGCTTTGTCGGAGTAGAGGGTTAAAAGCTTACTGCCTGATTCGCTTGAAGTACAAGCTATGGGACGGAGATAGGTAATGAACGGGCATACATGGGGGGGGATACGTCGCTCTTGGGTGAATGGAAAGAGTGAACGATGGATTTTTAAAACGATACAATATCCTTAGAGAAACTCGAACGAGACAACAGCTGGGCGACCTGGCCCCGGAAGGAGGAGGCGTTCATGGTTGTCCGGTAAAGATGAGAGGGGGATCAAAGGTGATGCTCACACAAGCCCGAGTGAGAGCGGCAGTGTTGGCTAACCCGGCCAGGATGCGGGTCTTAGGTTTCGTTGCCAACTACCTATGTATGGATGTATGGATGTATGTATGTACTGGAGTGGGATGTGCTGATATAGCTTCGCTCTCGCCGAATATCGCCTGTCGATAGACTGAACTTGACCACGTTGATCCTTGCTCTGATCCCGCTTGGCAGGGTATGGCGACGCAGAGCGATATTCATGATCCTGCCACTTGTAGAACTGAACAGACTGAACAAAGAAGGTGAAGAATATGTCCCAAAGACAACAGACTTCAGATACAGCACACGACTTATTGTTCTCGCACACGCCGAAATGCAACTCTCCTCTCTTGGCGTGCCACCCTCTCAAGTCCCGTTCTCCGCCACCAAAAGAGGAATATCGAACAACTCACAACTCACAACTCAGATGCCGGCTCAGCTACGAGGCGGCAGATCTGTCCTAGCAGCCCTCAACCTTGTTTAGCTTGTAAGCCTGCATCGGCGTTCCCGTACCCCCCGACCCCTCTCAACGGGTCGTTCCCTTCTTCCCCCACCAAGATGGGGACAACGTCACTGCTAAAACGGCCGAGCTGAGCTTGGGGGAGCTCGAGGTTCTTTGTTGAAGCTTGGACCCTTTTTGCCTGGTCAGATAGACGATTGATTGTCCTGGACTTGACTTGGCTTGGCTTGGATTTCTTTGAAGATCCGGGCTGGACCTTGAGCTGAGCCGTGCGTCTTGTCGCCTATAGCTTGTGGCTTGAAAGAGAGATCCCACGATTATGGTATCGTTATTGTTGAAGAAACAAAGAGACTTGACCCGATACTCGGACCATTCACAAAGACATGAGCCTTTAATACAAAGGGTAGTGTTCCCTCTATCGTATTGAGATAGTCTACCTACCTTACTTACTATATCAGCCTTGGTTGCACACGGCATTGAGAGAACACCCAACGTTCTACAGCGCAACGATAAATCCAATCACGTGTGCCATACCTTTTTCCCTTTTTAATATTTTTCGGGTTTCTCCAAAAGCTCGCCTGAGCTGTCGGTATTTGCATCACACATTCCATATATACCAGAGCAGGCAAGGAAGGGGTTGCATCCCTTATCTATCGGAGAATATCAGAGAGCTACCTATCGGTGGTTAATTCTCGAATCAACTACTGCAAGTTATAAACAGCTTCAGGTTCGTGGATCAACTACCTTGGATCCATCCATCTCTCATTCCGGAATTTGTAGTGTCGGGTCCTGGCTTATTCTACTACTAGCTAGCGACTATAACCTCCAAAGCCAGTGACGGACGGAGACGGCGCGCAACAGGAACAGGTCCACCGCCTGTACTTTGCAGCTTGAACCTTTCAGGCGGTACCTTACAGGGCTTTTGGTGGGGTGACTACCTAAACCATAACATCTCATCCCGTCTCCCTCCACTGCGACCTCTCTCCAGGGCCTCTCCACCTGCACCTCCACATCCACATCCCAGATTCTAGGGCAGGCATCAAATCGGCCGAGTCGAGCCAACAGTCGTCGCCCAATTCTCTCTCTCTCTCTCTCTCTCTCTCTCTCTCTCTCTCGTTTCTAATCTTTTCTCTACTTTCTCTCTATACTCTCACAAAAGTAAATCATGGGAGCCGAAGTCAAGCCTGCTTTGCAGGTGATTGTATTGGTACGTATCATCAACGGTTAACAGCCTATCCCCGTCCCTCATTTGTTTACATGTGCCACCGTTACATCTCCAAAAACCAACACCCACTGAAGTTCACCCGTGATATAAGAGAGGTTTTGGTGCATGACGGCTAGAAACACAACAAACACTTTGGATCATACCGTGGTTCGTGGTGGCGTTTGTCTTGCCGCATTCTCATACTATACTTCCACAGTTCGGCTTCTCACTGCCGTGTTCCACATACTCACTCATATGAACTATTCAGTTGAACTCTAACTGACCTTCTATCACAGGGCTCAGGAGGTGGTCCTCAAGAATCAAACACCACTGCTTTTCTAGTCCGTTCTGTTGCCCAAAAATGGCATCGTGGCTCTGTCGTCGCCGTAGATGCTGGCGTCCATCTCTCTGCCATCACACGTATCATGGAGGAATCGATACCTTCTCCGCCACCTCCTCCTCCCTTCACACTCACCACAGGCCCCTTTGCAGGTCTTGAACTACCTTACTCGTCACCTTCTGCTAATGCATCTCACATCACTCGCTCTCTCGTCGACACATATCTCATCACTCACCCACATCTTGATCACATCTCGGGCTTTGTAGTCAATACTGCTGGCTTCCCAGGTACAAGGCCGAAGAAACTGGCTGCTCTACCAAGCACAATCCAGGCTTTCAAGAATCACGTCTTCAACAATGTGATATGGCCAAACCTGAGTGATGAGAACAACGGAGCTGGTCTGGTGACTTATATGCGATTGGTTGAAGGCGGTAGTCCGACACTCGGCGACGGTGAAAGTAGGGGTTACATCGAAGTTGCAGACGGACTCCTTATCAAGGTTTGGAGCGTAAGCCATGGGCATTGCCTCGAAAAGCATAGTCACCGAGGCTCAACATCAAGTGCATCTACTCGCTTCAGCAGCCATGATGCATCTATGCCACAGGGCCCCATCGCGCGCTCAGCATCTTACTACCCGGGGTCTATTTCTCTACATCGAGGGTCACTCATGATCCCCCAAAACAGCTTCAGCCCTGTAACGAATGCATCGGAACAGGAGCAAATCTGCGTTTACAACTCGAGTGCCTACTTCATCCAGGACCCCACCACCCACCGCGAAGTCCTGATCTTCGGGGACGTTGAGCCTGATAGCATATCGCTAAGCCCGCGGAATCTGCATATCTGGCAACAGGCTGCGCCAAAGATCGCCTCTGGTAACCTCAAGGCTATCTTCATCGAGTGCAGCTACGACGAGTCGCAGGCCGAGGATCGTCTGTACGGACACCTGAAGCCCCGTTATGTCATTGAGGAGCTGCGTGCACTGGCTCATGAGGTCGAAGTCGAACGCAAGTCGCATTATTCCGAACCTAAGAAGCGCAAGCGCATGGGCAGCACGACTGACGAGACTCCACGACGAAATCCTTCTATCGCGAATCTCACATCTGAAGACCCCGTGTCTCCCAGGACCACCAAGGCTTCGACGCCGGATTACGTTCACCATGGTATTGAAACACCTCCTACACCGCACCTCGCTTCGCCAACGGCTGAGTTGACGCTCAACCCATCTGATTCCTTCACATCTGTGCCCAAGATAAAACGGCCTCTTGAAGGTCTCAAGGTTGTCATCATCCATGTCAAGGATCGGCTGGATGATGGGCCTAATGTTGGAAACACTATTCTGAAACAGCTGCACAATTTTGAGAGCGGAACTGAGTCGCCCTTGGGATGCGAATTTATCATCTCTCATTCTGGTCAGAGCATCTATCTCTGAGCACTTCATTTACCGGCGTTTGATTTTCTTTTTTGCTTTCTCCGGCATTTGGCCATATATTGATTTCTTTTGTTCTATAGCACCTGGCTGTAAGCTCTGTGGGCTTGTGCTACCGTTTGAGTTTATGTTTGTTATACATTTTGCTTATATGAGGAGACGGTTTGGTTTATGAGTATAGCTCAGGGAATGAAAGGTGGGCATGTATCACTCCTGGGGAATTGTATTGCATGATTGCCATTTTGTTATTATGCCTTATTTGCGGGCTTGTTTATTCTATAAATTTGGTGTTTGATCAGGAATGAAATATACCACGTCTGACCTAGTTCTTTTGCTTTTGTATCTTTTCAACTCCCTCTTGGCCACCAACGTCCTTATCAAAATCTGTTCTGGGGATCTCAAAGGCCTCAGTAACTCTGGCATATGTGATTCCTCCTAATCGGCTAACTGGCTTCAAAACACCAGGATCAACCATATTCTTTTCCTCGTTCAACGCATCCTCTCGGACCCAGAAGCGAGTTCCCTCGAAAACGGCCATGCAACCAGACTTGTTGCCAGGTCGTGCCTTGCTGTCAAACTCCTTGAGCATGTCGAGCTTGCACTCAATGCTGACAATGGCCTCACCCACCCGAGCACACTTGACGGTCTCACAGTCGTACTTGGGTGTTAGGCCTGAGATATCCCACTCGGATACATCAGCAGGGGCGTTGACGCTAGCTGAGTTTGCGGCTTCGATGAAGTGCTCTGAGATGATGTTGATAACACACTCGCCGGAGTCGTGGACATTGCGAAGTGTATCCTTCGCATCGGCGAGTCCAGACGCGAAACCAACAACAAACATGGGCGGGTCGTGGCTCATCATGTTGAAGTAACTGAACGGGGCGAGGTTCTTCTTTGTGCCGTCGGGAGCTTGACTGCTCACGAAAGCGATAGGGCGCGGTACAATAGCAGAGATGAGAAGCTTGTAGTTGAACCCCGCAGGGCGACCCTCCTCATGAGGATCTATGGTGACATGTTTCTTATCGCCATCATCCTTGGCCAACTTGTTCGCACCCTCACCAAAAGTCCAATCGGCATCAACAGTCTTGGTGTAGCGAAACTGAGACTTGGCATCCAGCTCGGGTCTCGAAGCCTCGACCTTTTTGAAATCCGGGTGAGGATTGCGCTTGATGATTGCGTCTCCCATGATGGATCGAGAGGTTGAAAATAGTCGCGATGAGTGAGTTGTGAGCGGTTTAAAGATACGACTCATGGGGGACTTGACTTGGGTTAAAATTAAAGTATGGGGATATTCGGAAGGGCTCGGGGCTAGATGTTGATTCCGGGGTATCGGTATCTTTTCTATCGCAGTTCATTGGTTATGTTGCCTGCTAAGATTGTTTGTAATGCGTGATAAAGCAAGTGGATTGTCTTTTTTCTCCACGGGTATTGGCTTTGGGTGAGGTCATTGATTGAGTACATTTCGAGTCAGGTATTGAGGTTCGATTCTTGGCTATGATTCGAAGGGAGACTACTAGTTTTGGAAATACGGAATAAGACACATTGTGGTCTTATAAGTGGTGTACTTTGGTAAGAGAAGATTGTTTCTTTGACATACTTACTATATGAGAGAATCATTGTTGCTCTCCTCCAATGGATGAAGCCAATACTGCAACATCATCGAAATTGCTCACAAATTGACCAATTACTAGCCTTGGACTAACATCAAGATCTTTATGATCAATCCTCATTGGCCTCCAACTCCAGCAGTCTTCTCGCTCATTGTCCGATGAGTGGTACTCTGAGCTGACATCAGAACTCAATATCGATGACTAGATCTCAACTACGTGTTTAAAAACTAGATAAGTACGAAGGCATGCTAAGTCCAAGAATAGCATATAGACAGAATGCTATCGTACCAACCATATATACATATAGGGAATCATAATCTATTCCATAGTGATAGATTCGCAAGGTTTTGTTGTTCTCAGTATAGGGTAACCATCTGACATAATGCAACCACTATAACCACTCCATATGACAGCGCGAGCTAGTGTAACGCGGAAAGAGGAGTCATTCGCCGCGTCTGACTCTAAGCGTAAAAAAAAGTTGATTGTAGATTTCAAGCAGAAATATTATATCGATTACTACCTATGACTTAGGCAGATGATGCATTATTGTATCACGCCGATTTCCCTCTTAACTCTTTAAAACTCTCTCATGCAAACATGGGGCACTCGACGCCTCGCACATTTATTCAATTCTTGTAGCCGTCCATTCCCACCAACTTCTTCATCAACCTCACCTGGACTCTATTTCTGCAGACGAGCCTGGATCGGTTCACAGCCAAAAGTAAAGTCTCGAGCTTTCAGGAAACCCCGCCTGCTCTCAGAACCTATCGTAAACCTGAAACCAAAAGTGAGCGATAATTCTGCCGGTGCTCCAATGACGACTTCAGTTGAGATCGCTTCGGCGCCCACTGTGGACACTCCCGGAACTTGTCTCTTTGTCCACAGCGACAAACGGTCTTATCTGTTTGGCCGACCCGAGGAAGGGACTCAGCGCGCTTTCCAGAGCAGGAGACTAGGAATGGGAGCAACAGAACAGGTCTTTCTCAGCGGCAGTGTCTCGTGGGAGTTGGTTGGAGGTCTCTTCGGCTATGTTCTCACAGTTGGTGGCGCACTAGAGGCGAGCAGAGAACAGACGGCATTGATCAATGAGGAAAGGAAGAGCAAGGGCCAAAAGTTGACGAGGCAAGCTGCTTTCGAAACCATTCACATCCATGGTGGCGAGAATCTAAACCACACTCTCGCCGCATGCCGTCCCGTCATCTTACGACAACCCATCTCTGTGCGCACGCATGAGCATAGAGAAAACCCTCGTCTCGAGAAAATCGAGAGCATAGAACCCGACTGGAAAGACGACGTGCTTCGTGTGTGGAAGATTCCCATTCAACGAGATCGCTCCAGCAGCCCAAAGAAGCGTCGCAGGTCGAGCGCCATCGTTGGAGACCAAGACAAGCCACAGTTCAAAGAATGGTCACCACTTTCAGACCCTGAATATGCGACCACTCTTGTTGAGAAAGTCATGTTTAATGGAAGACTCAAAGGAAACGGGATGCTCATCCCTATTAAGCTGAGCGAGGTCAAGACAAAGGATACTACTATCTTTATACGCCAAAACGGCGAAGTAAAGCTTTACAAGGGTCCAAGACCTGGCGATGGGTCAAAATTGACAAAACCGGATCAAACTGTTTGGGTATTCCCCGAGAAGGAGGCTCAAATCGATCGCAGCGGGGATATCCTCAACGTGACACATCGACCACTGCCCCCAACAATCTACAGCCAAAGCTCTATGTGCTATATCGTCAAATGCCTCGACCGCCGCGGAAAATTCAACCCTCAGAAGGCCAAGGAGCTTGGAGTACAGGTCACTGACTTCAAGCAGTTGACTGCCGGCAATACTATAGTGACAAAGGATGGTGTCGCTGTAACTCCTGACCAGGTCCTTGGCGAGACTCAGCCCGGTCAAGGATTCATTCTCGCTGACATCGAATCTCGCGACCTCATTGACTCATTCATGGAGCGACCTGAATGGTCTAACTCCGAATTGATGTCTCATGTGGCTATTGTGTATTGGATTCTCGGCCCTGGAATGGCAGACGATGCTAGAATTCAGAAGTTTGTGGACGAGCACCCCACGATGAAGCATTTCTTCTGTGCTCAAGACACCTGCCCCAATATGATCTCTCTGGCTGGACCTGGTCAGTTACAGACCAAGCTACGGAGGGTCGACCCTGAGAGATTCACTCTCCTCAAATACGATAACAAAGTCAGGGGAGCCATGCCAAATGGATCACAAGTTGAGTCTGGCCGGATAGGAAACAAGATTTCGCTCATGCCCCGACTCAAATTCGGCGAGGGCGAGATTGCCCAGTTTCCTAATCTGGTGGAGGCAGCTCAGTCTGTCAGTAATGAGATTCTCGAACTAGCACGAAAGGCTCGTGAACAGACTTCTGATTCTGAGTTTCTGCGAAAATTGGAAGAGGATGAACAAGATATTCCCAGCCGCGATGCCGAAATCATCCCCCTTGGAACTGGCTCTTCAATCCCAGGCAAATATCGCAATGTTTCGTCGACTATGATTCGGGTCCCTGGTATTGGAAACTATCTTCTCGATGTTGGTGAGGGCACTTTGGGTCAAATCCGCCGGCTCTTTGGAGAGGAGGAAACTGGAAATATTCTCCGAGATCTCAAGTGCATTGTCATCAGCCATCTTCACGCTGATCATCACCTTGGTACTCCCAATATGATCAAAGCCTGGTACGAACACACCATTGAAGACACCAATGCCAAGCTAGCTGTATCTTGTATATCAAGATACAAGGCGCTCTTGGAAGAGGTCTCCCAAGTTGAGGATATTGGTTTCCACAGACTCCATTTCCCCCATTGCAGCAGCACCAAGCCCGATAAGTTCAACAGCGGTCGTTTCGTGATCGACAACGGAGACTTCGGGCTCCGCGCCATCAAGCGCATTCCAGTTCCTCACTGCTGGCTCTCCTACGGAACAGAACTCGAGCTCACATCTGGTCTCCGTATCGCATACTCAGGTGACTGCCGTCCCTCAAACGAGTTCGCTCGGGAGTGCGAAGGTGCCCATCTTCTTGTTCACGAGTGCACGTTCGACGATGACATGCTGGCTCACGCTAAGAAGAAGGGCCACTCTACGATGGGCGAGGCACTAGAGATTGCGCGCAAGATGAAGGCTCGACGAACACTACTCACACATTTTTCGCAACGCTATGTCAAGGCTGATTCGTTGAAGAGAGACGAGAAAGGCCAGGCTGGTGAGGCGCTCATGGCTCTCGATCTCATGAGTGTTAAGCTGGGCGATTTCAAGAAGGCGGCTGCTTTCCAGCCTGCGATTGCTATGCTCATGGCGGATGCGGGTGACAAATAAGGTCCTCAGTATGAATAGACAGACTTGTATGATAGTAAAAGTATAGAGTTATAACGCTATATATGACCTGTTGATGACTGTGTATTGTTAAAAGTGACCCAGCTGCAGAGCCTTAGGAACAGAATACATGCCAGTTTCTTCTATAGGAACATGACTTGAATTATTCCCAGCCGTCAACACAAGCTCTAAAGATACAATAAATGACTTTATGAATTAGAAGCTCACTAGATGTAGATTGAGAGCCAATTATACGTTCTATCTATATCGAGATGTCTTCACTAGGGTGGTTGCATATACGACTGAACACAGGAGATTCAGCGTCACTATAACTCCACCCTCGAAACAAGCTTCAACCAACAGGCAACTCGGAACTCTCACATATCAACAGCATATCTAACACATTCCTATCACTCAAACATCAACAGCAATGAACTTAGCAGTCAGCATGCCAATCTTGGAAAACAATAGCGGACATGCTCCTCATCGGAAATAAAAGGTTCCGGCCGCGTGGCCTAATGGCTAAGGCGCTAGATTTCGGTTTCCAGCTTCCGAACTCTCTAGAGATTCCAGGTTCGAATCCTGGCGTGGTCGATTACTTGCTGGAATATATCTTTTGCCGACCGGGCACTCGTCGTCGGCATTGTCCTTTTTGCAGATCCGGTACTCAGAGTTGGGGACTCGGGATATCAACCCGCCAATCGCGGCTTATTGATTTACTGCTTAGGATTTTGGGTATCTCTTTGGTGACTGATATCATTGCTCTGATAAGGGACCGGATATAGGATGGATCCTGAATGCTCCTTTTTGATCTTCAAGTTGTCTATCCATTATATAGTAATTTCTACCAGAAATTACATATTAATTCTAGAGATACTCATCTCTTATCGGGACGCGTCCCGATTCTGCTTATGCGTAACCCCACGATTTATAGCCCGGGCCGGGGCTGTATGTACGTAAATTAAGCCATGTGCCGGCTCCGAAAGCGGGACTCACCTGCGGCTACGTTAGCTTATCGTCGCGTTTATTCAGAGCAATCCCCCTCCACCGGATTTTTTTGTCCCACGAAGTGGTCATTCGGGCATTTCTAGTCCACAAGAACCCTTCTAGCGGTCAATTCATTAATTGCCTTTGCTTTGCCTTGCTTTACTTCAGGTCAAGTAAAGCCTTGTTTGTTTTCCCCTCCCGCCGCCCTCTTGCTCGCGAGCGAATACCTTCGTTATCTCGAATCCGACAACGAATCCGTCCCGTATCTATACACAGAACATGTCGGCCTCGCTTCCAGGCGCGCGGGAGCTTCCCGCTTCCCAGTATGACCTTGAAACATATATGGGACGGGTGCGCCATACAATGGGCATTACAGACCCTACGTAAGTCCAATTGCTGAGACTCTGAACCTCCAACCTCAAATATCATGAGCTGACCGTGCTGGCGCATTCTCCAGGACCCTGTTCGCGGGCAAGGCCGGACTCGAGGCGGCCAAGAAGCTGGTGACGGACTACAAGACGGGAAAGATCGAGCACATGTCACCATCTTTGTGGCATGCGAAGAAGGTTGTTGACTCTACGCTGCACCCTGGTATATATGGCCCTGGCAGAGTGCAATCGTGACACCAGCTGACGAGATACTGTGCAACAGACACCGGCGAGCCCGTCTTCTTTCCCTTTCGAATGTCTTGCTATGTTCTGACCAACCTCGTCGTGACCGCCGGTATGCTTCAACCTGGCATGGGCACAGTCGGCATTGTTGGATGGCAGGTCTTCAACCAGTCCCTCAATGTCGCATTCAACACCGCCAATGGCAACAAGTCCTCCCCCATGTCGACCGAAGTCATGATCAAATCATACCTCTCTGCAGTGGGAGCTTCTTGCTCTGTCGCTCTTGGTCTTAATGCCATTGTGCCTCGACTCAGGGTCACACCCTCCACCCGCCAAATCCTCGGTCGACTGATTCCCTTCGCTGCCGTTGCTACAGCTGCTGGTCTCAACACCTACCTCATGCGCCGGGACGAGATCGTCAAAGGTATCGATGTTCGACCTGTGCTTTCGGATGATGACAAGCAGAAGCTCATCGCCGAAGGCAAGTCGGAACGAGACGTCCCCTCACTGGGCAAGTCTCAATCTGCTGCCAAGCTCGCTGTCTACCAAACCGCAGCCAGCCGAGTCTTCACAGCGTCTCCTATCATGGTTCTTCCTCCTATGGTCTTGTATCATATTGAGAGCAGGCAAGCTTGGTACAAGAACCTAATGCAAAAGGAGTGGGTGCGCTCACGACCAGCACTCGTCAAGGGTATCCCCCTGGGCATCAACTTAAGCTTGATCGCCCTCACCTCCTTCGCCGTCCTTCCTTTCGCTCTGGCTGTCTTCCCACAGCAACAAGAAGTGAGCGCTGAGTCACTCGAGCCTGAGTTCCATGGCAAGGGAGGTAAGAATGGCAAGGTTGTTTTCAACCGTGGCCTGTAAACAGCCTCTGTTGCATAAAGCAAAAACCCCTTTAGCACGATGGTCGTGAGAACAATTGCACATCTTGCTGAATCTCCCGTGACACCATGCTGCCTGAACAACAGTCGAGAGGCTTCCTACAGATCTTGTTGAGAAAGCAAGTTATCACTGGTTAACAACCCAGAATTGTCTCAAACTTGCACGGAGGACAAAAGGGTTAAAATTTTGTCTCTTGGTTGGTTTGAAAATACGAGAGACAACGAGAACCGTAAAGGCTACTTTGAGAGCGTGCCAGGTCTGAAATGTTATGCTGGAACGCAAGTAAAAGAGCTTTTCAGAGCCAAAAGTTGCTCGATTTAGCCAATAGAGAGCTAGACCTAACTGTATCATTAGATATTAGATGAATGGACTCATACAACACCCTTTATAAAGAGTGCAATATATACCGTTCTTGACCTAGATCTTACGACCTATGTTGACTGACCCTTTGATGAAAATAGCAGTTGAAGTCTAGGGTTGGCCATGAGGGCGCAGTCGGCAGCCCAAGGTGGCCCTTTACCTATCACAGTCGAATAAGACAACCTGATTCCATTAAAACACAGCCGATTAATAAAGCATCGTTGTAAAGTTCCTCAAGTCAATATCATCAAAGGGGGGGAAGAGCCTTGGAAGTCTGTCTAGTGATTGCACATTTCGGTCAGACAGAGTCAAACTATCGCCACTGGGATCGACAAGGCTAGCCTAGGCTAGATGCTGAGCCGACGCGTCGCGCCTGTGGAAGGAATGTAACGAAGCAAATGACAGGACTGCATATCTTGTGATAACCAAAAGAGAGAGGGGTAAATTCTCTTTGCTTTCATGTTGACAAGAACAAAGACTCGTGCATGAGATAGGTCTGCACAGGAATATTCGTGAACTATCTAGATAAGGACTATTCAAAGTGACATAGCCACGGAAATTGGTGACGATTCTTGGTGGGGCGTATTAGTTAGCAATAGGCCATGGATGGGGCAGAAGTGACCACTACTGAGACTCTTAACACAAGGCGAAGCAGGAGACGCTGAGTCGAAAGCTCGTCCCGTTCGTTGTCCTCTGGGATGAAACGGGGGTGCCTAATACTAATTTGATGAGGAGGTTTTGATCAAGTACCGTAGCGTCTCGGTTCGGCAAGGACCACCTATGAATAGCAACGGAATCATGGCCGTGATGAGAGGATGCGAAGTTCGATGTCCTCATAATAGACGTATCGCCGTCAGTAAGGAAATGAGACCCAGCCAACAGGAAACCGTAAATTGAGAACCCCAATCACGTTCGTGGCGCACAGTGGGGTGTCCTTGGGCTGAGAGAAGCAAGGAACGCCCTAGACGCCCTCCGCCAGAGTTGTCACGGTCGATTTAAGATACACACTGTTCGCTCATACAGATAACGCAGTAACGAGAGAGAAGATACCTGAGATGGTGTTCATTCTCACAGTACAGAGAATCGTTGGCAGCCCACCAAGGTCAACAAAGTCCTCGGAAAGAATGCATTTGGAGTTGTTGGCCTCGATATGCTCGAATCTGTAATTGGAGGGTCCAAGTCAAACATTCTGGAGCCGGGGAATAGTGACTGGCGGATAGGAGGGATCCATCGCCGAGGCGGGCGACGGGCTAGACGGGCATGTGCCGCAAGAGTGGACGAGTGTGTGCACCTGTGTGAAATGGTACGAATAAGTTCTCGAACACATTGTTCAGTACAAGCCCAGCCAAGGTTGTTAGTAGTAGTAGTAGTAGTATGCTCGTGCTTCCGCAGAACAAGATGCGGGAAGCGACATGGTCCATTTTAACGCTGATGTTTGTTGTTTCGGCTCCTTCAGGCTCCTCTCAATATGCGGCTGGCTGCGACGAATGAAGTCGGAGGCTGTGAGCTGACTGAACCTCTCATCAGCCCAAGACATTGGGTCAGCAAAAGTCCGGACGGTGTCCACTGTCCACTGATCACTGGTGGTCATGCTGGAGTGTGGTGCAGAGAGGCTCTGGAGCTGTAGCGGCTGCATGCCCGGAACGATTCGAGACAGAATTGGTGGCATCCATCCCCTCTCTGCCAGTGTGGGGTGCCTTGTCCGGGGTCTTTCAAGAGCTGAGACGACGGACAATTGGACTTTCAGAGCCATAGCAGGCATACAGCCAAGTTGAAGGTGAAATAGGGGGGCTATAGTGACACAGAGCACTGTTTGTCATGTAATGGCTATACCACTCCCACAACCTTGGCCTCAGACATTCTTTCCGACATCAACAAGTGTCAGCAAAGAGCGAGTATTTCGATATGCACCAGAAAAGGCACGGGGTTGCTGGAGGGTCTTGGGTTGGCTAAAAGGCCCACCGCCAGCGTCACCCTGCCCTGGGGCGAAATGCGTACCAGATCTGATGCTCTTTAGGTCCGCAGAGAGTGAAAGTACCTGGGTAGAGTGCTAGACTCTTCCAGACGATTAAAGCTGAACTCTCTTTCAAGCGGTAAAGAGGTACCAACGGGTAACCCGAACCGTGTTTGCAACTGTCCCTGACTTGCCTGTAAAAGGGTTCCTTTTCCGTCATCAACCAGTCGAATACCAAATCCTGCACGAAGGAGTTGGTACGAACAGACACAGGTGTGATTATTCATGGACACCTTTAGGTTAGTGATAGGTACTGTATGGATACTGTTTGGTGTGCATGCTCCGTAGGGTGTGGGTTCTGCGTGTGTTTCTGTGCAGTAGGGTCGCGTTTATGGAATGGATCTCTCATGACGTATATCCGATATGTTATTAACTGCTCGTCCCCAGCAAATCGTTAAGATAGGAAGAAGAAACTGTTGATTTTGAAGACCGTGGACGGATGAACATAATCGAGTTTTGTTTCTCAGCAAACTCTATACAAGCTCAAACGAATGATGACGACGAAAAAGCCCAGTGTTGGTCCAGGCACAAGCAATTTTTCTTCTTCGGAACACAGTCTGAGTGTCAGGAGAGAGCGTTGTGTACTTTCATTATGAAACCTTAGAGGTACCGAGGCGCTTCGACACAGGCCAGAACCATGCGTGTGATACGATAGCAGTACTTTGTGGGCCACATCTTTGTTGTACCTAAGGCATCCGTCACAGAACGGGTTCTCTTTCCAGCCTCTCAGGTCATCCTCACACCTGCCGCCAATGATAAGGCATATCAAGCAATGATGAGGATCTACCTGAGAGGCTGAAGCGATCAAGGAATCAACTGGTTTGTTTGTAATGTTTATTAAAGTGCCGAGATCTGAACGTCTCATATCGTCATCTGGACTGGTTTTAGTGGCGTCCCATGTTTCTGTTCACACGATGGTCCCTGCTCTTCCTCACATATGTTGGAAAGATTTATTCCAGATTGCCTAATAAGCAAGACAGCCGAGGACAATCTAGCGACATTGCAACGAATCTCATCTCAGGTGATATAGAGAGTACTCTGAGTTTGTATTTCTTTTCAACGACGGGATACCCCTTCGAGGTGTAGATTGGATGTCACTCGCTAGAATTCCAACTGAAGTTATTATTCCGCAGCCCCAAACTCGGGAGCAAGCAAGCCTCAGGCCTTGGCAGAGAATGGCGTAATAAAGTCTTAAAATATCATTCTAAGTTTTTCACACTTTACCTAAGTCTTTATTTCTCTTATGATCAATACCCTAACTTGTGGCCTTTCGGTTACCTTGAGAATTTGAGCCAAAGTGATGAATCAAGTATCCGAGCTTTATTGTCACTCACTGACTGACAGGCACAAGCGTTTATTTAGCACTTTGCTTCACTTGGCCGGGTATCTTCCCCCAAACAACCCTTTCCACTCAAGCCCTGTAAGTGATGGACCCTGGTTTTCCGACTGAGGTGCCCTGGGCCTGGAGAGCCGAATCGCGACGCCGCCACAGAACGATAAAAGTACCTTATGTACCTCTGTATTTCCTGCCCAGTTCCACTGGAATTCCGCCTCTTCTTGACCCCAAAGTCGTAACCCGAGAGGAGAAGAGGAGAGGAGACAGAGCACAACACAAGCACCCATGAGTGACAAATCCACCCCACTCCTTGATGGGGACTGAGCCCAGCCCAGGTGTTGAGGATGACGCCAAAAATACATGCTTCCACTAGACGTCACCGCCTGTAACAAATGTACTCACCAGCAAATCTCTATCTGGCCATCGTCACCCAAAATGGATCCCCTCAAATCTGCCCCGGCCACCCGTAACTTTGGCCAACGCTTTTTCCAAGACAAATGGGATGCCCGTGACGCCTTCAACCGGGCTTGGATGGACTCTTCAAGTCACTCCACTGCCTGCTTGCCTACCTTTTGGCTATGACCTCGCCTCGCCCATTCATCCCCACACATTAGTCTCAGTTCTTGAGAGAAAAGCAAGAATATTCTAACCCAACGAGACGTGACCTACGATAAGCTGAACCTAAGTGGACTGCCCGGCTCCTGCTACAGTGCCCCTTCGTAACCTTGACCCCTAACTTACACGCTGAGGCCACTGTACCTAGGCCACTGGCCTTCGCTCGACGAGCGCTTTTTTCCCTCCTTCGCCCTTGGTTTCTCTATCCCGTCTGGGCACACCTACCTATCCTAGGTATCCAATCCACCACCCTCACCACCAAAACCATTCACCAAACTAGGAGGTGCGCCCCCCGGGTCCTTGCCCAGTCCCGTTCCAGCTCGCCTTTCTTCGCTCATCGGTTGTGTCCTTCTCCTCTTCACTCACGATTCCTCCATCGTACATACATGAACCTCAAGAAGGCCTACACATACGAACCGACGCGACGATTTGATCGGTCGCCTGTACCGTCCGATACAGCGAAACTGCACCTCTCTCGTTTTTGTTTTTCGTGATCGCTACTGCCGTCTCTAAAGCCCTTGGGTGGCTTTGGCTTTCCCCATCATGTCAACACCAACTACAGCGACGGCTACGCTTCCACACTACAATCCTCATCATTACCAGCCCTCCTATGCCCATTCGCACACGCATCATCAGACCTATCAGCCGAACCCCAGCGCCAATTTTCGTTCTACTGTATCGAATCAGAATATCCTACCACCTCCCGTCTCTTCGGCTGTGTCGCCTTCCCACAGTGCCATTCTGCCGCCGCCCTACCAGCTGTCGCCTTTGGGATACTCTTCATCGGGCTCGAATGGAATAAGTTTGACCAACTCCAATTCTCGCACTGCACACCACGCTCAGGAACCCAGCCCGCGACACGACGCGGCATACTCTGCAGGAAGCATGACGGAGCGTGCCCCTGCCACTCGCGCTGAGCAACCATCGAGAAAGCGTAGACGCTCCAGAGAGCCCGACTGGGGCACCTTCTACAAGAATGGCCTGCCAAAGGAAATCATTGTCATTGACGACACACCCGAGCCTGAAGCAAACACTAGCCGGAAAATTACGAATGGCACTGCTGCTGCGCCCAGCGATAACACAAGCAGTCAGGTGGCTAAGAAGAGGAGACGAGAAGACGAGTCTAGCACTGTCCAGGCCTCGGGTTATCACATCAAATACCTCGAATCACAACACAGCACCCCTTTGCAGGTGTCAACACCAGCGGGCTCGTCCAATTCTAGCAGTGACCGCACCAATTCGGCACTTAACACCACCGCCCCGACATCACTTTCGTCCAACGGCCAGTATGAGGAGGCACTGGCTCCTCTTAAGCGGAAACGCACCCGTCAACAGGTGGCTAACGAAGCCAAACGTCGCGATGTAGATGGCCTCGGGGACTTCTTCACTTATAAGCCTCCACCTTTCCCTCCAAAGAAGGCGTCTGAGGTCAACGTACAAGTTATCCATGACGTGAGTTTTGACTCCACATCACTTAACAGATTGAGATGAGATTATTAACAAATCGGTAGCGACATTACAACAAAAACGTCAAGGTTGATGATGACGATGGTCATTACATTGTCGTTCCTGATGCTGAACTCACAGAAAAGTGTAGGTATATCGTATTCTCTTTTTAGACTTATCTAACCCAGTCCACAGACCAGATTGTCCGCCTACTGGGCCAGGGAACCTTTGGCAAGGTCGTTGAAGCCCACGATCGGAAACGTAACAAGGCCGTGGCGGTCAAGATCATTCGATCAGTTCAGAAATACAGAGATGCCTCACGGATAGAACTGCGCGTTCTCGAAACCCTCAAACGAAACGATGCAGAGAACCGTAACCGATGCATCCATCTACGAGACTGTTTCGATTATCGCGGCCACATTTGTATCGTCATGGACTTGCTCGATCAGAGTGTTTTCGATTTTCTCAAGGGCAATGGATTCGTTCCTTTTCCCAACAGCCAGATTCAGAGTTTTGCCCGACAACTGTTCACCAGTGTTGCCTGTAAGTTGAACTGATTAACAACCTTGCTTGGCAGCGTATTAATTTGACCTAGTTCTGCACGACCTCAACTTGATCCATACCGACCTCAAGCCCGAGAACATCTTGCTCTGTAATCACGCCTATCAGACTTTTACATACAACCGCAAGATCCCTTCCTCCTCTTCAACTATCAGCCGCCAAGCTACACAGCGACGTGTTCTACTGGATACAGAAATTCGGCTCATCGACTTTGGTTCTGCTACATTCCAAGACGAATACCACTCCTCGGTGGTTTCAACGCGCCATTACCGTGCCCCAGAAATCATCCTTGGACTTGGATGGTCATTCCCTTGTGACATTTGGAGCATAGGATGCATCCTTGTCGAGTTCTTTACGGGTGACGCTCTCTTCCAGACTCACGATAACTTGGAACACCTGGCTATGATGGAAGCTGTCGTCGGATCAAGAATCGATAGCCATCTTGTCCAGGCTGTCAACAAGATGTCTACAAGAAGTGGTGGTAATGCCGCCTCGAAGTTAGTCTCTCCGTGAAATGTTCCCTGATTTACATGCTGACGCTTTTCAGATATTTCAAGAGACTCAAGCTTGATTATCCTACGCCAGATACAACCCGCGGCTCCCGTCGCTTTGTGAAGGCGATGAAGCACCTCGATGTAAGAACCCTTTTGCATGGCTCGACATTGCTCGTGCTAATAGATAACAGCAAATTATTCCCGGAAACAACACTTTCCTCAAGAACTTTGTCGATCTGCTAAAGAAAATATTCGTCTACGACCCTGCCCATCGTATTACTGCAAAGCAAGCCTTGCAGCATCCTTGGCTTAAGGAGATGGCCCAACCTGACGACGGCACCGAGGCGGCTAAGATCCGCATGGAGCGGATACGCATGGAACAACAGGCTCAGAGACATGGATATGTTCGAAGTTGATGACCAAAGTCTGATACCCCACTAACGACATATGAGCATGATCACGGAGTTCTGGTTTTCCAAGGCGTTGCATTGAAGGATAGGTATCGACGCAGGGAGAGAAATGTTTGATGCCGATTCAATTTTGCTCTTGTATTCTAGTGCCACGGCCATCGTATTTCGTCGCCCTTTCTGTTTACTAGGAGTTATCTCTGGCAGTTGGTTTGTTCCGCAACGCTACGACTGGAGGGACTGGTGCATTTTCAATGGAAAGCGTTGATGAGCCCAATATGGCTCCAGCAGTATGTGAACAACTTAACTGTTCATCTCGTTCCCTTTGTCAGAAAGAAATAAAAATCGGACAAATGTTCCACGAGAACCTTGTTTTCAACACGAGCGAACGACTAACGGATTCACCTATTCACCTATTCATCCATAGCACTATGTTTGCTGGTAGCCTGTGGCTTCTCTAGGTTGCCTTCACACCTTGGCTCCCCCTCAACAGTTGATCTTGGGATGCCATAGGTAGGTGTGCAGAACAACACAGCAAGATTTCAGCCCTATCTAACACTTTGTTTGGAGAGATAGTCCATATCAGTACCTTGTTCGCACAAAGCCATTTACTCCGAGAACAGCAGATCCGTTCCACCGGTACTCAATTTTGTTACCGCATTGTTCACATCGAGGACGTGCGCCGCGACTATGGAACACATTGACGTTGCCCTCGAGTCACTGTCTGTGTTCAACATGCAACATCTTTTATATAAGGCATATGGTACCAGTGAAGGAAGCAAACAATCATGATCTACGTTTTCCCTCGGAGCAAGTTTATGGATATCTTGCTTCTCGAACAAACCAATCAAACAAATTGATGCTGCAGTCTTGTGTTGAAGTTCTCGTCTTCTACTAAGAACAAATCTCCTAGTGTTCATAATGGTACCTCATCGTACATATCACGACCCTGATGAGGGGATCGGGTATGTCCCACTACCTGATATATCAAATCATCAGCTTGGCCAACTCACGGACCTGTTGTGGATGGATCCAGGAGTCAACATAGCTGTGCCGGATAAAGAGTGGTTGCTAGACCAGCAAGCTCGTGTAGCTCAGCTCGACAAGTCAAACCGCCGTTCCACCAAACTCTTGGCCCGTCTGTCTGCCAAACTTGAGAGTCTATCTTATAGACTTGGTGCCGATGGTTCGCCAACGGCATGTCTGTGCGCAGCCCATCATGGTCTTGATCCTAAGCTGATCCGGCGACTTATGCTCTTGATCATCGCCGAATGTACTGAGCGCATCCAAATTCTGCGCACTTGGCGACAGCGTATCGCTTATCCCAATGCTGTTATTGCATGGTTGGATCGCATCGATGCGGTGACTGGACTTTGGATCGGTCGTAAAGCTTTTGATGCCACCTTTGGCTACGAACGTGTTTCGCCCACAAACCTGGTGGTCAAAAGCAAGTGCGAAGCTTGCATCATGTCGGTCATTGGTGGTAGACCTCAGGTGTTGAGCGATCTACGAGCGGCATTGACCACGCGAAGGGATCGCCACATCGAGCAAGGTGGTAGAGATCCAAGACTTCTCCGACTTATCGAGTCTTGGATATCACACCAGCATGTTAACAGTCGTAGGGCTATCTACACCGGAAGTGCTGAGATTAGCAAAGAACTTGCCAATCTGATCAACACCATCAACTGCTTGAGAGAGGAACGCCCGGAATCCCATATATCTCGGTCTTCATATCGATCAGTTTATGGCCATCCATATAGCGCGTATGAAGAAGACGGTAGGCGCGGCCGTGCTCGTACTCAGCAATCCTTTCATGAACAGTCGCCTCGACCAAGTTACAGCAACCACAGCCAGGAGGACGAGCAAAATTGGATGGATGAAGACGTGGATTACCAAGCGTTGCTATGGATGGATTGTCAGATGCAACAGCGAGGACTTACGGCCGATGAACGAAGACAGCTCTTTGAGGACGATGTGCACCCCGCTTTCAGCGACTATGCAGAAAGTGTTAGGAACATGTCTCTCGATGATCGACTGCAGAGGGACTTTGCACCTGAGCAGCACAGGAGAGCCTCGACTGCAACTGTTAAGAGACAGAGCGTTATGTTAAATGAACAGAGAGGCTCTACTTATGCTGGAAAGAGAGCAAGCATCGTGCCAGACGAACAGATGGAAACATCAACTGTCTACAGTAACCCAAGTGCCGTGCCACCTCCTCTCAGCTTCAGCAGAGGACCAACACCCCCTGATACCACTGCCAGTAATAGCCCTACGGAAACGGAGTGGGTGCCTGTCTCAGTATTTTCGCTCCCAGAAAGTGCTGCAGGGGGTGCATCTCGTCGAAACACGGTAGAGCCGACCAATGGAGGTGCTCGAGAGTCTACCACATACGCCGAACACCAAGCACATATAGAATTTTGTCGGAAATACGGATTCAAGACGGGTACCCCATCTAAAGATGGAGAGCCGTCAACACCTCGGCCAGCACGGGGTGGGAAGCAACGAGCTTCGGTCGCCCCGTCAGTTGCGGCGTCGAGCATTTACTCTTCGCATCCTGGGTTTAGACGCTCACAAGAGAACTTGGGTTCATTGGCTCCAGGTGGTCAGACGAGCCGTCGAACATCACGTATGTCGACTCAAAGTCAGCCCAAGAAGAGTCTGTTGGATCAAATGCGGGAGAATAGACGACCGGAGGAGGATAGTGATGAGGAGTAGCTGGAGTTGATGATTTCCATGGAGTATGGGGTTGATGTTTTGTTGTTTACTAGTTTGGATATATCCTGGGAAACAAACATACATGACAACACATGGCAGAGCTCTGCAAATATAATTCCATTTGTTTATTAGATTCGGTCGTTGATATTATTTTTCATATCTTGATTGCTAACTTGTCACACCCGAACCCCTGCAGTCACGGGTCCTATTCGACTTGAACCACAGAGAATGCTGTTGATCTCAATGATGGCATGCAAGTAGCCGTGGTTTGCTCTGAGTATTGCCTCGTCCCTTGGCCTGCTGTATGTAGCCCTTGATATGTCACTGTATTTGGACTCGACTTGTACCCTAAGTTAGTACTAATTTGCATTTGCACAGAGGTCAGTACTGTGATCTGCCACTGTTGACAACTGGCAGTGGTCTCTCGTTCTTTTCCTCAACTCTCGTTGCTAGGTAGGCAAGAGCTGGCCGCGTGCTTCTCTTCTTTACACAGTACCTTGCCTTGCCTTGCCTTAGGTAGGTACCTTATCTAACCTCAGGCCAGTCGCCTTCATCTCTCCTCTCCTCTCCATCGCAACAAACCAAAGCTCGAGTTTCTCCTCCTCACCACTAGGTACTGAACCCCAACATTTCCTCGCCCGGCCGAGAAGACTGTTGGTCTTCTTTCACTCCCCTCTTACTTCGTATCCCTTTCCTTCATATCACTTTTCGAACTCTGTTGTCCCGTCACCGTCCTTCGCGCCGCTGTTTGCACTGCTATTTCCACACATCGCCGTGTTTCTAGTACTACACTCGCTTGTGTCGCCTTTATACAGGTGCGCCTTCATTTGCTGCATTTTCTTCATCATCCGCAAGAACTAACGATGGAAAGCCTACTTTGTATGCCATGTCGTGGGCCCCCAGCAGTAGGGGCGGCGGAGGCAGCACGCCTTCGCCAAACGTCAATAACTCGCTGCAGCGCATCCAAGGCATGGGAAAACTCGTTGGGATTCAAACCCAAAACCAGCAGCTCCTGCCTGCGGGCGCCGTGAAACAGCGATTCCTAGGGTCGCAAGGGACATTGAGTAATGGGCATCCCACTCCTATCCAGCAAAGCTATTGGAATAGGCAGAAGGGTCTTCGCTCTCCTCTTCCTCTTCAAGAAAGCACGAACGAGGCGACTCGTGTTCCTCCGCATCGAAGGCTTTCCAAAGATGTCGTGCATTCTTCTCCTGCTCCGTATCAAACGCCTGTGCAAGAAGTTGTTCGCGCACCCTTTCACCAATCACCTGAAATCGTGGATTCCGAAGGAACAGACGATTTCGAGCACAGCTCCCTGGGCACTTGGAACTCACCTAAGGAGCATTCAATCGGCAACAACTCGTCGGAATTCGAAGGTGCCCCTTTGCCAGCACCCTTGCATATCATCCAAGCTGTTACACCTTCAACCGCCCTCGTTCTCCGACAACGATCCTTAAGCACCGCCTCCATGGCGCTGAGTGCTGGCCCACTGCTTTCAGATGAAACGGCCGCATTGAATAGTCCCGAACTACATAATCACGAAAACGATGATGATATGGCCCTTGTCCAGGTCCATCCGAATTTATTGACAGCCGTGGAGAAGTGGGAGACACAACAAGAAAGCTATCCCCTCGTCAACCTTACCGCAAACCGTCACCCCCGGGTGGATGATTGCGACATCGACCCTGCGACAGGCAAACTCATCCCTCCACCTCGATATATCAAGATTCAGAGAGACACCCAAGCCAGGCACAACTGGCGCCGCGCAGTAACCAATTCTGAAGGCTATATCGCCCGCGAGCTGGATTTACGCAAGTCGAAAAAGGAAGAGATTGAGCGTAAGAAAGAAGAACAGAAGTATGCCGACATTACGCAGGAGGAAGACAAGTGGCCTGATGCAGATTGTACTCTTCGGCCCGTCCAGCCTGAGGACTTCCAGGGCATCGCAAGCATCGTCAATAATGAGATGCAGCGAGAAAATTCGCAAGTCTACCTACCCAAAGTTGACAGTGCACAAATTGCAGAACTCTATAACGCTTGCACGTTGAAGCATCGCCCTTTCATTGTGGCGATTGAATCTTCTTGCGAAATAGTCGACCGTTCTGGATGGTCCAAGGGCGATGAAAAGCGCTATCAGAAGCTCATTGGATATATGAAATCCCATGGAGTGTCAGAGAGCCCAAGCATCCTTGGCTTTGCCTTTGTCGATGATTCTCAACATAACTTTCTAGGCCACGCATGCCAGGGAGCCAGGTTCTCTGGGAAAATCAAGCTCATCGTTGACTCACAGCATCGCCAAATGCTCGTCGGGTCGGCACTGCTGGACAGAATTATGTTGTCCACGTCCATCTACCATCGTAGTCTTGTGGACTACACCTGGAAGTGCTCGGAGCCCCGAAAGACGTACGAAGAGATTCCAGCACACAATGAACGAAAATACAGTAAGCTATACTTGGAGACGTTCTTTAATGGCGAGGACGATTCTCGAATTGAGTGGATGACTCGTCTGCTCGAGAAGTACGATTTTGCGAAGGTTGCGAATTTCAAGGAAGCCGTTAAGCATGGAAAAAACCCAGGCGTCTGGAAAGACTTAGTTGTATGGGAACATGAAGCACGCCCGGCTTCAGAAATCGTGGAGTAAGACAGGCATTGAGGTACAAGAGCCATGGCTATTGAGTTTTGGGTGTCTATCGCGATGGTAATTGCATGGCAGGGAATGTTTAGGCCAAGTTTGAGTGTATGGACATGTAAAGTAGCGCATGTAAAGACGGGATGTCGATAGGATTCATGATGTCTATGGGAGTCAGATTATGTAGGTTGATTATCCATGAATAGTGGCGGTTGAGGCATAGCAATTGAGAGTGGTGAAGTCGGATCGGAGGGGTGAAGGGGATCAAGCGAGCACCAATCACGTGGAGCCATGAGAGCCGCAGGCAACTGAATTCAACGACCTTCATAGTTTGGTGATGCAGAAAGAAATCCTTTAAAGACCAAATAGCCGACAAAACTGCTGAAGAACCAAGTTGGAGTGCTTTGCTTGTCCTACTATCGAGCTTATTCAATACACGACTCGTGAATAAGAATGTTGTCAATCCTGCGAAAAGCCCGACTCAAGGACAAAGAAATGAGAATCCTGATGCTGTGAGTATTGACCACGACCTGTTCCATTAAGAATTTTGGCTAACTCTTCAAAGTGGACTGGATAATGCTGGAAAGACCACAATCGTCAAGAAGGTTATGGGAGAGGATGTCAACACCGTAAGCCCAACATTGGGTTTCATCATCAAGACGATTGACTATGAGGGGTAAGAAGGACTTTATTCGTCATATAACACCGCTGACAGGCCTTGCAGGTACAAATTAAACATCTGTGTGTGACCTAAATATGCCAAGTCGATGTGATGAGCTGACTCCCCCAGGGGACGTGGGTGGGCAGAAAACGTTGCGGTCATACTGGAGAAACTATTTCGAAAAGACGGATGCTTTGATCTGGGTTGTCGACGCAACAGACCGTTTACGTATCCAAGACTGCAGAGACGAGCTTCAAGGTTTACTCTTAGAAGAGGTGCGTGATATGACACGGCAACGGCCGGATAGCTACTGACAGGTGGTACAGCGGCTTGCAGGGGCAAGTCTGCTTGTTTTTGCCAACAAAACAGATGTTGAGGGATGTATGACGGAAGAAGAGATTCTCTCGGTATGTTCACGCTACGCCATGCCATGTGAACATGACCAAGCTCACCATGATGTTTAGGAGCTACAACTGGAATCGATACGGACACATCGATGGCACATCCTGCCATGCAGCGCTATGACTGGAACCAACCTTAAAGAAGGACTGTCATGGGTGGTGGAGGATGCAAAAAGGCGACTATTTCTCTACTAAACGAGACTGGCTCAACCGAATAGTTCCTGTTGGCCTCACAACAGGAAGTCCTTTTGCAAAAGCAACAAACAAACCACAGAGTGTGGATAGCCGCGAGACTTGGAAGCAACCAGCCGAATAGCGCGGATATGCATAAGAAAGTCAGCTAACTACCTAGCTTAAACGTTGAAACCCGATATAATAAACTCGTTACGCCGGGCAACGTAAAACGTCCCGCAAAACTCTCCAGCACGCAATCTTTACAGGCCTCGTCTAGCGAAGCGCAGGGGAGCGGGAGAGCATCACCAAGTGCCGCGTGCAGCTTGTGCTAACCTTACAAGGTCGTATTGTCGATCGAGCAATCTGAGATAACCTGCTTGTGTGGTCTGAGGCATGAGAAGAGCAAATCACTTTGGCAGATGAACCAAGATGTGACAAGGTTTAACGGATTCAAGCCATGGTTTGGGTTTGTTGTTGTAGTGGATCGCCCGTGGGGAAAAGTCGAAAGTAAACAAAGGATGACGTTTGATATTGGTCTGTTGTTTATAGCGCATAGGAACACAACATGTGAGTTTGGTGAGGTTGAGTTAGGTTGCCTGCGATATCAATTGAGTCTTCATCGTTCCGATTCTGCATCATGCAAGTGATGAGACGAGGTTCATGCATATTTTTGTATGAGATCGAGCTCTGATATGCACCAAGATTAAAGACAATT
Organism: Fusarium agapanthi; assembly: GCA_001654545.1. Taxonomy (NCBI): domain Eukaryota; kingdom Fungi; phylum Ascomycota; class Sordariomycetes; order Hypocreales; family Nectriaceae; genus Fusarium; species Fusarium agapanthi. Next base: position 86,651 of record LTDI01000084.1, on the reverse strand, counting down.
GATGGCCGCATTTGGGCCGAAATCTGTCAAGCAGTCCCTCCCCCCCTAGCGAGCGGGAACCATTGCCCCTGAGACTTCGGGTTGCATGGGCGCTACAGCGGCCCCCTCTCATAGCGGGTTTTTAGAGACAAACACACCTGGGGACGGTCATGAACCAATAAGGTCGCAGAAGCGCCGTGTGAAATTTCCACTGCAGCTAACAGATACGACCACCATCCTAGTCGAGCGACCCATTATCAACTTCCCACCAGCACCACATCCATCTCAAAGCTCCGTTAGGCTCTTAGGAGATAGCAGAAAAGCAGTTTATAACACCTGCTGCAACCTTGTGCGTAGGATTGCATTGTGTATTTTCCTGCTCGCGCTTACTGTGTGTGCTATCCAACAAAGCCAAGGGCCCACGCTGCGCCGTCTTTCTTCTAAAACATCCACCCCCTTCCGTGTCATGTCCCAAAGGCCCCAGAGCCATGTCCGACGAAGTCTCCCAATTTCTCGAGCAGGTCGAGCGCCTGCGTGGTCAACAGATCGAAGAAGACGAAACGAGAGCTCGTGAGCTTGAAGAATACTTGGCTGCCAAGCGAGAAAGACAAGCCCGTCGTGAAGGTGAGAAAAATAACCAAAAACACAAAGAAAAGAGAGAGAGAGAGAGAGAGCTTGGGCGTCCATTGTTGCTTGCAGCTTGACTCCCACCCGAGAGGCTTTGTTGCTTGCATTGATGGCGTTCCCTCTTCCAATTTCCAGGGCAACATCTTCCGTCGTACACCCGTTGTTTACTTTCCGTTGTTGTATTCTTATTTTACTGGCTTACTCATGGTTTTATCTTCGCTTTGGGATGCATTGATGCTGAAATCACATAATCACCGATGGTGTCCTCTTGCTAACCACAATCACCACTGACAGAACGTGCACGATCAATCTCACCACAAAAGTCCTCCCCCGCAAACACTCCCTCACCACGTTCGAGTCGTCGTAGCGTTCATCTATCCGAGGCATTGAAGCTCGACTCCCCCGGTCTGTCCAAGGACGACGCTGTCTCGCCATCATCTGAGCCTGAAGCAAAGCCCGAAGCTCCAATGGAAGTCAGCTTCTCTCCGACCAAGGAGAACGAGTCTCCAGTTGATGTCGATACCAAGCCCGCGACTACACCCACCCGTTACTCTACATTATCATGGCAGCGGCGGCCCAACTCCCGCAGCGGCTCTGCCCGCCCGTTGAGCATGCTCGCAACCCAAAATGCGACCCAGCGGTCGTTTGTTGGGTCGCAGGAGTCTTCCCCAGCTCCAGCTTCAGCCACTGAGCAGAGTTTCTCGAAGGACCAGATTGCTCACGCCCTTGGATCCAAAGACCCTTCATGGTTTCGCCAAACAGCCGATCGTGGAGCTAATTCAGCTGCTTACCGAAAGAACCAAGTCGAGGATACTGATCGTTTGGACATGGCTTCTGTCAAGGCGCAATTACCAGGCATGACAGCCGAACAACCAAAACCAAGCCCACCTGCTGAGGAACCCGTCAAGGAAACTGCTGAGGAACCTGCCACTCCTACTAAGATGAGGTTGGCAAGCCCTCCAACGCTGAATCCTCCAGCCTTTGACGCTGGTGAGGACAAGCCTGTGGGTGACCGCTTCGGAACCATGCCAGGGCGTGTATCTCCTACTCGATCCAACTCGCGATCCAATTCGCCCACCAAGGGTATGGGCGGATTCGTCCAGAGTGCCATGATGAAGAGATCAGATAGTGTCAAGCGATGGAGCGTCACGAGCCCTCCTGGTCTGAACCGCGTCAATTCGATCCAGTCGAACCAAGGGGGCGGTCTATCTGTAAACGCGCGACCCCAGAGCAAGGGACGGCCCGAGTCAACAACGCCAAACTCGAGCCGGCCAACATCTCGACATGGAGAGTCTGATAACGAGGTTACACCAAAAGCCCCTACAATTGACACTGCCTTGGAGGGAGCACCAATTCCTACCAGCCCTTCCAAGACTATGGATCCTCGAAGGTGGAGCCCTACCAAGTCAAGTTGGCTTGAGAGTGCTTTGAACAAGCCACCTGAGTCACCCAAGACTCACCATAAATCGAGTTCATCGCAGCCAGCTTGGATGGCAGAGCTGAACAAGAACAAGGGAGGTGTTCCCGGCGCTGAAGGAACCACACGGCCTCGCCCAGGGTCTATATCTCATAAGCACCAAGTTAGTATCGGAGGACTTATGAGGTCTACGCCTATGGGAACCGCTACAAAGACCAATACTACCGGCCTTGGTGGCATCTACTCTCCTCCACCTGGTGGTAACCGACCCTACAACCACGGTGCCAGTTTGGGCATTTCTAAGAGTGCCCCTAAGCTCGAGCCCGGAACTCCAACTGAGGATAAGGCTGCCAAGGTTGAGGCCGAAACTGTTCCTGATCCCGAGCCAGTCCCGGACCCTGAACTCACCGAAGAGGAGAAGAAGACATCGGGGCCTGCCAAGGATGAGCCGGTTATAAGCCCCAGAGAAGTAAAACCCTTTGCGCCTGTGCCTAAACCTAAGCCCGAGACACCCCCAAAGAAGGATTTCCGCAGCTCCTTGAGGCATCGGCCAACAGGGTCAGAAGTGCCAAGGGCCCAAGAACCCGAGTTCAAGAACGTCTTTGGCACTCTTCGCAGAACCAAGACACAGAACTATGTGGCTCCTGATGAGCTGAAAGATAACATTCTTAAGGGCAAAGCTTCCCTCAGCCAGACAGGTGGTCCAAAGAAGACAGAGAAAGTGGATGACTTCAAGGAGGCTATTCTGAAGAAGAAGGATGACTTTAAGAAAGTACAGGTCGAGGGTAAGGGCATCTCAAGGAGCAGCACTCCCACGAACGACTCGCCACTACCAGAAGGCCTTGCCAGAAGGGCTGAGATGGCAAAGAGAAAGTCCATGGCTGAACTGAAGTCACCACCTACACCGAGTAAGCCAAGTTCGCCCAAGCCGACACCAGGCCCCAAGAGGATACCCAACCAGACCCCTTCTTCGCCCAAGCCCGCTCCTGAATCCGCCCCAGAACCCGCTGACGAGGGTCTAAAGCGAGTAGTTGGCGAATCTAGCGCGAAACCGGAGGAACCGCGGGCCCTGCCAAGCCTGCAAAAGGAAACGAGCTCACCTGGACGTGTAGGAGGTAAGCTCGCTGGACGGTTCAACCCAGCCCTCGCCGGCATCCTTGCACGAGGACCGCCACCCATCGCTGCCAACGGGGGAAAGACTTCAGATGAGTATGATTCAAAGGGAGCTTCCACCGAATCAGTTACAGAACCTTCTGCTCCGGGCCCGCAGCTGACACATATGACTAAGGGTCGAGCACGAGGCCCCAGAAGAAAGGCTCCGACTTCAGCTGCCCCTAAAGCCGTCTCTGCAGCACCAGCAGCTGAACCAAAACGTGCCCAAGAAAAGCCCAAGCCTGCTACACCGAAACCCGTTGAGCCCGTGAAGGAAAAGCTAGCGGAACAGACACCTCCTGCCCAGAAGGTGGAGGAGTCAACCACTGCCCCTCTTTCTATTCAACAGCAAGTCGCTGCCAAGGCTGCCATACGTGGAAAACCTACACCCACAAAACCCGCACCTATCAAGCCTCAAGAGGATGAACCTCGACGATTTCAGACTCGTGATGAGAAAACATCCTCGTTCTCTTCCAGACAGACTCCCAAGAGTGAATTCCTCCCAAGTGATTATCCGTCACCACTGAGGATCCAGAAGACCGGTGACGTCGCTTCACAGCCTGGCTCACCTAAGAAACTTGACAACAACCGCATGTCTCGATTCATGGACCGCCCATCATCAAACGGCACGCCAGAGCCTGCCAAGGAGCCAATCCGTTTGACGCATCAGCGAACAGGCTCTCGGTCTCCTGTTAAAATGTTTCAAAGGCCATTGCCTGAGCCTGAGCCCTCGTCCCCAACAAAGGTTGATAGTGACCCCGTTGTCTCTGTAAAGAATGCGAAGGCCATGTTTGGCGGTGCTACTCAACCCCCACCTCTGGCAGCGAAGCCCTCGTGGGACAGAACAGAGGCCTCAGGAGTACAGACACCACCAAGAGCTTCTCCTCGCCCCCTTCCCGACCCCGGACGATCTTCTCCCCTGCAAATCAACAAGACTCCATCTCGAGCGGCCACCCGTCCCTTGCCAACACCCCCTTCTAAGGAACCACAGACTCCTCAAGCCCCGCAGACCCCCAAGCCTCAACAAACAGCTTCAACCGCACCGCCAAAGACCCCCAGCCAGGGCAGTGATGTTGCTAGTCTATTGACAGACTTCTTTGGGCCAAAGCCTTCAAGGTCTGAGTACAAGGTAGATGCTGCAGAGCTTCTTGCAAATCGACCACCAACAGGCCCCCTGAAGATCCAGAGTCTCAGTTTCCAGGTGTTCCAAATATCCGCAGAGGGCAAGAAGACACCTGTTTCGGCTCACAACGAGCGCACATTGTTTGAGCGAGAGATGTACATTGCTCCCCACAGCTTCACAAACGAGGCTGGCTGGAAGCGCCTGGAGATCTATTTCTGGGTTGGTGACCAGGTTCATGAGTCGGCTGCTGACGATGCCCTTCTTTTCGTCCAGAAGGAAGCCAAGGCATTGGGCGGTAAGCTTGTCAAGATGCAGCAAGGCAAGGAGACAGCCGAGTTCTTGCAAGCCCTTGGTGGAGTTGTTTTGATTAGACGCGGCTCAAGCAACAAGTACGACTCACTGGCACCCAACATGCTCTGCGGCCGGCGCTATCAGGGCCAGGTCGCTTTCGATGAGTGTGATTTCAGCCCATCGAGTCTCTGCGCAGGATTCGTCTATGTTCTCGCCAGTCAGGGTAAGGCCTATATCTGGAAGGGACGAGGATGCGATGTAACAGAGCTGAGTGCGGCGAAGCTCATCGCCATTGAGCTTACGCTCACTGGAGAATTAATCGAGGCCGACGATGGCGATGAGTCTGAGTCATTTTGGAACCTTTTTGAGAGCGGATCAAAGCCTCACTCGGCTGATCATTGGAGGCTCAAGCCCAACTATGCCAAGTACTGCAGCAGACTCTTCTGCTCGGATGCAGACACACAGCAACAGGTATGTTGATTCACATTCGCTCGAGGTGCCGACTTACTAATAAGCACCAGGTTTTTGAGATCGCTCCCTTCAGCCAGCATGACCTTTCTCCTGAGCACATATATGTTCTTGACGCATTTTTTGAGATGTACATCATTGTTGGCGCCCGCGCTCAGTCGCAATACTCGTCTTTCCGCAACGCTCTCGACTTTGCTCAAGAATATGCCATCATTGCTGCGGGCATGGAGGACCGTCCTTTTGTACCCATCTCAACAGTCGTATTGGAAGGCATTCCTCGGGATCTGAAGCGAGTGTTCCGTTTCTGGCGAGATGACTTGAGCCCTACAGCAACACATACCGGCTCGGCTGCTATGGGAACACCGAGACGGGGCCGAAGTCTGAGGGTCGTATCACTGACGCAAGCACTGCAGGCGCTTAGAGAGTAAGCCTGTCGGTGCATTTGCTATATACAAAAGCTGGGCTTCATTGATTTCTTGTGTGGTTCTTAGTGTAGCGATATTTCCTTGTAATTGGTTGGCCTCTGGAGCATGGCGGAATATAAGGCAGGTCGGGTCTGGCGATCTTGGAGTTGAATCTCGTTTCTGATCCTCCGGTTTTGGCGTGCAGATGATGATAGACGATACCGAATGAAACACGAAAAGTGTACAAAGTTACATACAGATCTGTATGCATGTAAATTCCCGTGACACTTGGGGGGAGTGATCGACATCCGCATATGTAACGTATATACGTCTATTCATTCCGTCATGCGACTAAATTCTGAAAACATCTTGCGAGCCCGCCACCTCATGAACCTAACCTAGGTAAAACAAACAAGCGCAAATCCGCCAGCAAGCAAGCTCCAGTAACGAAAAAGTAGAAACAGTAAACAAAAACAGTTGGGCTGAGCTCAAGCCCGTAAACCTAACGAGCACAAGCCGCCTCATGCATGCGTCTATGGGGGTATCAAAAGGCTGCCTCAAGTCTTCGCATCCGACGTGACTCCCCGTATGGCAAACTCCTTATCCCTGTCCTATCCTGCCCAGTCTTCCTCCTCCTCAATAAGTTCTTTTTGTTTGATGAAATGCGCTTAGTGCGCCGAGCCATTTGTATCGATGGCTGAGCTCTTGCCAGTTGTTGGGTCAAGCGAAGCGGGAACAGCCATGGGTTGGCCGCGGGCCTTTGCTGTGAGAGTGACGAGTTCGTTGAGCATGAGTTCCCGCGTAGTACGGGTAAGCTCGTCAACGTCGGCTGCAGTCAAATTCTTGGTGGGAATAGGCTTGAGAACTGCATACAGTTAGATATTTGAGCAGGTGAACAGAGTACGTATGTATACATACCCTTGACGGGGATTTTTCCAGATTTGAAGGTCAGAGTCTTGAGATGCATGATATGGCTGTAGTTTGCGACAACGCAGGGAACAATGGGCACGCCGGCCTGGACAGCAAGGTGGAAAGCACCCTTCTTGAAAGGCAACAGCATGGGCTCCTTGGCGTAACTTCGAGTACCCTCGGGGAACATGTAGACGCTCTGTCGCTTGGACTGAATCTCACTAGCAGCGCCCTTCATAGCCTCGCGGGCATCCTTGCTGTTCTTGCGATCGATGAAAATGGAACCGCTCAACGACATGAACCAGCCGAGGAAAGGCACCTTCTTCAGCGAAGCCTTGGCAGTAACGCTGCAGTACTTGGGGAACACGATTCCGAGCATGAGAACATCGAGTTCTGTCTGGTGGTTTCCGATGAAGATGGCCGGGCGCGTAGTACCGAGGACATTGTCGAGGTCCTCGACGACGAACTCAACGCCAGTGGTGTAGCGCATAACGTGGTGAAAGCAGCGGCCGACAGCCCATTGCGCGATCTGCTGCTTTCCGACGAGTGTGAGGAAGATGGAGGCGAGGACTCCGTAGGCTGCGACGGCGAGGAGAGAGATGTAAGAGGCGAGGCCGCGGGCGGCGAAGGCGGCTTTTGGAACGGCGAGGGACATGGCGTAGAAGAAGATTGTTAGGGCGGCGTAGCCGAGGAGGAAGTAGAGGAGGAAGTTGGAGATGGACATGATGGGCGACGACGGATTCTGCTGAGGAGGAGACAGAGTGAGACACCAGTAGAGGAGAAGTAGAGTTTATAGGTTAAAGACTATGGGTAGGTCAGCTGGGTTATGGATATTGGAATGGATGGATCTGGTGGATTGTACTGTATGGGTTTGGGTTTGGTTTGGCGGGGGTTGGTTTGTTGAGTGGATTCGATAAAACTGTCAATTCTAGCGATGGATGGCGGGGTCTTTTTTTCTTCTTTTCTCTTTCTTTCTCTTTCCATGTCTTTAAACACTGATCAATTATTCAGTTAGTTGATAAACTGTTCTATAGAGAGGATGAGGGATTAATGTACAGTTATAGGTAGGTACCTAGATAATCAGATCACATTCCCTCCTACAGAGGCAACTGAGTTGTTAATTAGTTCCGTGGATGCTCTTCAACAGCCGTTGACACGGGACGGGAACGTCTTTGATTGGGTGATGTCACAGGCACCTAGGCTAGGTAGGTACAGGGTGTTCGTTTTATGGCTTGTGAAAGTCGGGTCGTAGGTCGGCACCGAGGATGAGATGATGGCATGGATCATGCCTGACTCAGCGGTTTGTACGGAGTATGAGTGCTAATAACGTACCTATATCCGGTTGGGACAAGAAGGTATAGAATAGACTAGTTGGGGATACCTCCTTGTATCCATAACTCATAAACATGTTAATGAAAACACTTGTAGAGTTCTTATCTTTTCTTATTTATGTCTTGACGGTTGATTCGACTTGCATTGTATCCAATACCACTATAAGCAATACCTAGAATGTCTACTATTGGGGTTGAGATGACGCCGTAAAGTGCCGACACATTTTGACGAAAATACTAGATAGATTTAAGATAACTTGTAATGAATCAAGATGGATTTGGTGGATTTTTAGAGCCCCGAGTCCCTTCAAACTCCGGGGCCATGTCATTTCAATGTTGTATTGATAGCGGTCTTCACAATTTCTCTACTCTAAGAAGAGTCAACTCTATAGCTACATTTCAAGTTCTCTCAAGTATTTTAACCTCTGGGATACTTGATACAATTGAACTACCTACCTATACGGAGCAATATGTATGTCAGCTCCATATTGATAGAATATGTGGCAGCCTAGAACAACCAGACTTGTTCATTCGAATACTTGTTCCACAATCAATGGCCAGGTATCAACACCCTTCGGTTTCAAGTGGTCACTCCAACAATGCAATGCAAAATAGATCCTCTATATAGAGACACAAAATAGGTAGTTGTCTCTTGGCTTTGATCACGGGATTGTCCGACCACACCCTTCTTGGCTTCCTTCCGTGTAGTACAGTACCATCTGAGTCTGAGACACGAAACTGACAGAAAACGCTTTCGCTCTATAATAGTAGAGTTATGTATCCTGTCAAGGTAAACCCTTATACTAAACATATATATCTAATTGATCACGCCCAGTTACCATGCCTGTATCACGTGGGCCCTATCGGATACTCTACCGGGCTGCGATAGCTACCTGGAGCTAGTGGAGGGTAGCGAAGCTAGTTCAGGTAGGTAGGCACCTAATGTAACCGCTGTAAGCCAGACCCAAACTCAACTCCACCACGATCTATCATCACCATTCATTCATTCATTCATTCATTCTCTCGTCCTCCTCGGAATCTTTCATCCCACTGCAGCAATCGCTGGCTTTTGACTTCTGCCTCGGTTACTCCATGATAGTCCCGTCCAAGCCGTAATAATCTCTGGCTCGACTTTCGAAACTCGCTTCAATTCGCTTGCCACTTGCTTGCTGGGTGGCCCGCCTATCTTCTCTCTTGACTCTGTTCTCCCCTCTTAAACTCAATTCAAGCGCAGTCTGCCTGCGCCTTTGCAAGCATCTAGCCAGCATATGATGCGCGCATCTCGATAATCAATCGCCATGGCTTCCTCCCGCCGAGGACAACCGTCTCTTTCAGTCCGCATGCCTTCGAACCAACCTCTCGATCGTCCTCCTATCGATGCTCTCTTCCTCATCCACTTCGACGTCAAGGCTGGATATACAATTCTCTGGAAACAAAATGCTCCCGGTATCGACCTCGAAGGTCTTGTCGAATATAAATCTCTTCCTTCCGGGTTACATACAGTCTCTGAAGATCTCATCTACTTCGTTCACGACAACGCCCATGCCGGACTCAGCGCCTTTGTTAACATGCCCTGCGACGAGGAGGAGGCACGGAACGCGAGAATGTTTGCCGTCGGAGTTCTAGTTCCCCTGAGTTATGGTCGTTTGGGGCGCGCTTGGAGGCATGCTGAAGGACTGAAGGAGATGGCTGCGTACGCAATCTAACGTTACCACATGCGCAATGGACTTGGCTGACGTGTTGAACAGGAAGCTGGCCGAGGATCGCAAAAACACAAGCATACTCGAGGAATATTGGGTTGCCAATCGCGAAAAGTCTGGAAATGGCAACCGTCGACTCTCAGGAGAGACCCCTGTGAGCTCTCCGTCTCTCAACTCATCACCTTTCCCCCGCAAAACCCACAGCCGCAACCGATCAGCTTCCGACGGTGCCTCTCTAATACCGCCCGGTAACAAACTCTCTCCGTATCACCCTGCCTGGAGTTTGACTAGCCTTCTGGACAAGCTTGGTCCGCTCATCTTTCCCATACATCGCGCTGCCTTACTGCGGAAGCGTATTCTAATATCATGTCATGCACCAGTCCATGAAGTTTGTGATTTTGGTAAGTCACATTCATTCAGCTAGTAGCTTTCCATTAATGTTCCTAGTATATAACCTCTCTGTTCTTTCCAATATTCCCCTATCTGTCACCGATATACTTCCAGGATCAGCTTCAACGCAGCGTCTAAGACCGCTCTTCTCTATTGGTGTTCATGATATACCTTTCCTCATGGACGACTTTGAAGCGTCCAAGAGGCCTCGCAATGACGAGGATGCGATAGATGACGAATCAGGCTCTGGTTGGATTGCGTGCACCACTGATAGCATTCTCGCTATGAAGGACACGTTATGGGATATGCTCGTTACTTTGCCTCCCGACTACTCCTCTAATGCTATAGAGCGAGTCTGGCCCGTGGTCGAATGCCCTCGCGGACAGCCTATCAAGGCGACCCAGCGAGATCTTCGTCGGTTTACCACTCTAAAGAACGGTCTTGCCCGTCTTGCAGCTGCTAGCCAAGTCCCTAGCGCGGTCCCAGAGTCTCCTGAAGAGGAGCGTGCTGCGCATAGATTTTCTACCCAGTCAAGTCATATTGTCCGTGACCCGCGAGACGACTCAGTGGAAAAGGTCGTCGAACCCCTAACATGGGCAGCTTTTGCCTATAATGGTTACATGTGGTGGGCAAGCGCTGGTGAACAATTGCGTCAGGAACAGCAAGAGGAGGCAGCTCATGATGCTTCCCTGCTCGCCGATTTTGGACCCTCTATGACTACGCCACGACCAGGTTCTCGCTCTGGGCAATTATCAGACTCTCTTGGGTCTCTCAATGCCAGCAATCGTGCCCCCGATGGTTCTGGCGAGGCCCGATTTGAGCTTGCTATCATCGCTTATTTCCACCGCCTCACCACACAAATACTATCAGTGTTAGCTGATCTGGCTGATAGCCAAGACGAGCCATATACTGACCATGACGATGATGACGAGGACCTGTCACAAGCTTCGGGCGAAAGAGCACCACTTCGTCCATCGGACTCGGACCTCGAACCCGACGATGCCGATGCTATCCGCGTAGATAGCCACGCTGTGGAAAGCATGGGCCTCGACGTCTGGAGCGATACCGATGCTTTGTTCATTCGTGAATTGTCAATCTTGTACTTTGGCCGTCCCGCTCGCATTGAGGGCAAGGGTGTCGAAGTCTGTGGTGTAAGATTATGTTAAGAAGCCACCCCACTGTTCAAAAGATACGTACAAGCAAGACGAAAGCTGGTCTTGCGTCTTTGGAACCCTATATATACTACGCATGGTCTATATCCCGAAGGGTCCTGAGAAAATCTGAAAGAGGCGATACAATAGGCGTACATAATGTATGGAAACAAGAACATGGTCTCACAGACACTGTTTCGAAAGGGCGAAGAGAATGTTAATTCGGGCGCTTGTTATATCATACGATGGTTGCTCCAATACGGGGGTTTTGCTCACTGGAGGCTGAGGTGGAAACTGGAAAAAGGTGTCTTGGTGCTTGAACGAAACAAACCGGCTGTGGAAATAATTTGAAGTTGAATGAGAACAAGCACAACAAGAAAGAGTTATATACTGAGTGTGTGTGCCTTAAAGAAACCCCTAAACTCCCAACTTGTTTCTCGATAGAGAAACAAATGCCCAAGCTTTAAAGTGTTTGTCATCTTCCTCCAGACTCCCTCCCTTCCCAATACATACGTACATACACAAGGATTGTATCGCTTCCGTATACACACATCATGCTCCTGAGAGGGGTTTCGCTCATGATTTAGTGATTATAGTACTTTTTTTTATATCCACAAAGAGAGACGGGTAGGCCGTTATGACTCGTCCTCAGTATCGGTATTCGTTGCGCTGGTGTCATCCTCCTCCTCCTCTGTTCCACTCTCATCCTCAGAGTCGTCAGAATCCCTTCTGCGGGTCTTGGGAGTTTGACCAGTCTTGAGAACGTGCATCTGTCCAGCGAGGGAATCTGAAAGGCTGTTAGCAGGAACATTCAACAATTCGGTTTGCAATTGAGACTTACCCTCTTCAGGCTCACTGATGTCGTCCTCGGCTTGCATCTCGGCTGCCTTGCTTGCTTCCTCAACTACCAATGTTACTTCCATCTTGGTATCGAAGCCGACGTAGGAGTCGCAGATAACGTGCAAAACAAAGGTGTAGTGACCAGCTTGAGGAGGTGCAGCGAATTGAGCCTTGAGAGTCTGCATGTTGAAAGTAGGCTTGCCCTCATCATCGATAATAGGCTGGTCGAACTTGGCGAAGTGGAAAGGAGGAACAGCCATCTTGCCTTGCTTAGAGTCGCTAAGGAAAGCGTGCCATTGAGGAGAGTGATCACGGGCATAGTAGGGGGCGTGTGTCAGAGGGGGCAGGATCGACTCCTCCTCGATAGGAATAAGCTTGCCGTCAGGGCCCTTTATAGTCTTCTTCTTGCGTCCGTTGATAGCCTCGATATCGTCCTCAGCCGGGTCAATGTCCTCGAGATCTAGCTCGTTGACAGGAGGAATGTTCTCAGTACCAGGAGGAATGAAGCGGCCCTTGATGACAAGAGAAACCAGTGATGAGGGGATAATAAAGCGCTCGCCAGTAACCTTGAAGAAAGCCCTGGATACACGGAAGAAGGGAATCTGCTTAGCGACACCAATCGCGGTCTGGTATTGCTCCTCGGTCAGGAGGCCCTTTCCAACAGCAAGCTGTCTGCGCTGTGCGTCTGGTCGATCCATAAATCGGTGGACAGGCATGTGTGTCTTGGAGTCACCTTCGATAGCACGAGCGATCTCGGGAGTGATGTGGGGAAGTTGGAGAAGAGGAGAGGCATGGGGTGCAACAGCTTGGATCAGGTTCTGGCTGGTGTAGAACGAGTTGGCAATAGGACCAATGTTTCCGTAGGCCAGAGTGATAGCGTTGAAGGACTGGTTGAGGGCGCGGGCGATGGGGCCAACCTGGAACTTGGCCTTGGTCAGAGCAGGGTCGTCGAGCTCAACACGGCCAAGGTAAGCCCAGAGAAGGGCGAGGGCCTTTCGTCGAACACCGTTGTCAAGATCCTCGAGAGCCTCCTTATCCTTGACCGACATGCCAGAAGCAGTAGGCCCGACCTCGCCTTCAGCTGTAATTCGAGATTCGATCTTGGAAAGGCCAGATTCGCCCTTGTCGCCCTTCAGAACGTCCTCGAACTCCTTGCCAGCGCTGAGAGCAGTGATGATGCCGCCCTCCTCGATTTCGTCATCGTATTGTCGGAACAGGTTGTTGGCGCTCTCCATCAGGACACCTTCCTTTGACATTCTTTTTGTGCCGTACCACCATGATCCAACGAGCCAGGGCAGAAGAACTCCAAGGAGCATAGTGTACAAAAGAACGACATACTTGCCGTTGCCATCGGAGACCATAAACTGAGGAAGAGCAATTCCCATACTAAAGCTCTGCTTTCCATCGGGGTGGCCATATTGGATGTAGTTGTTGCGCACGTCTTCATCGGTGAGCGCTTGATAGGCCTTGGTGAGTTCGACGTAGAAGTCGTTGAGGGATTCAACAGTCTCGTTCTTGGCTGGGTCAGGTCGAACCTTGTCGGGATGGAACTTGAGGGAGAGTCGCTTGTAGTGCGACTTGATTTGCTTCTCATTGAGAGACTGTAGTGATTGTGTCAGCAATGTCACTTGAGCACGATATAGGTGTCGCGAAGCTTACCTCTGAGATGCCTAGAATATCGTAAGGGTTCCAAAGCTTGGGGACAGTTCGCTGGGTGACCATGATCAGGTAGGCCATGCCAGCCATGAGGGCCCAGCCGATTATCACGAAGATGACACGCTTGACCCTCCATTGGCTACGCTTCTGCGCTGACTTGAGCGACTCGACAGTAGCCGCATGCTCTGACTTGTAGTTGGTCTTGATCCGTGGCGCAAGCGCATCTTGGTCGCGGTTCGGGCGAAGGAGTGTGTAGGTAAGGGGAACAGTAACGATGCCAGTGAGGGTCAGGATAAAGAAGGGGAAGAATTGGCCCTGCGAATTCGAGTTAGCCAGTGTCGAAGCATAGAAACAGTGCCCATTCTTACCTGCTCGTCATAAGAATAGTCGGAACTCATCTTGACGGGTTGAAGAGAGCCCCAGGGCTACTCTCAAAGCAAGCTCGAGGGGAAACGTCGCCCACAAGTCGAGGCGATGGACCAATGTATAGAAGACAGATAGAAACAAAGACACACAACAGGGCTCTAATAAAATAAAGAGAAAGCAAGCTCTTTACAAAATCAAGAACAAGTTCTCTGCCCCAAAAGAGTGTATTTTACTGGCAGATAATATTGTGCTTGTTGTTGGAGGGAGAAGGTAAAGTAAAGTTGAAGAAAAGTGCTGGTGTCGTCTACTAGTTACGGCCACGCAGCGCATTTCCCATGGTCGACCTTGGTTTGGAGTAGGAAGCGGGCGGGTTGACGGCTGCCGGTGATCGGATTATCTGTCACTCCCCACTTGCCGCCTGCACTGAATGGCTCCTTTTGCCGTACGCGCCACCGTGTTCTCAGAACAAAGGACCCCTACCTAAACAATTTTAGAAAGGACAGCCACTGTGTCTTAGTGCACTCAGCCCTGCAGTCTATGACCTTCTAGCGCCAGCCCCAACTCTATCTATTTCGAGCCCGACTAAGGTACAGTAGCTCCTCAGAACGGAGCAAGTGAATTATATTACTTAAATAGGAACGAGACCACCAGGCCGTATAATTTAACAAATGAAACGCTTGGTGTATATTAAAGACGCTTATAATGATAAATGATCTACTTGTTCCTCCCAATCCCAATCCAATTTTCAAACCCAAACTTATAGAGCGACCTTGGAGCTATGCTACTACTAATCGAGAGACATCCAATGCTGCTCGTATTATATCCACTCCCTACCATCTTACACGATACTCAGCTCAACCACTAACTTCCGAGTCACTCTTCTCTCCGGGCTCCTCGTAAAGAGTGTTCTCGTCGAGGGTGGTCATACCAAGTCCAAGACCACTGAGATCTTCCACATCGGTCTCGTCCTCTGTAGTCGCACCATTGCCCATCTCCTCCGCCAGAATGTTTCTGATATCCTCTTCGCTGAGAATAGTTTGAATGCTACCCCGACGCACCCATGGTTTCGAATCAGACCGTCCACGTTCAACCAGTCGCTCAATCTTGAGTCTGTTCTCAATAAACTTGAGTTTGGGGAAAGCACTTTGCTTTCCTTCGTGAATCATACGGGATAGTCGATGAGGGTCGGGATCTGATAGAATGCGCCAGAAGTCTGAAATTCTCGACTTTGGCCAAATCGTAATAGTGCCGCTGAATTGTTGCAGCCAAAGCTGACTCCAGTCTTGGCCAAGAGGCCGGGGCAACAACTCGGCATGGCGGATAAACTTGAGCCACTTATTCATGTCCAGTTTGAGATAGTGCTCAAACGCAGACATTAGGTAGCCGCCTCGCCATCCACGCCCCTTGCGATGTGTGACTGGGTGACCAACTGAGCCTCGAGAAGAGAAAAAGAAAAGGTTGATATGTGGGTTGACTTGGCTGACAATTGTAAAGTTGACGTTGAAGTGTGTGTTCAAGGCCTTGATGGGAATATCCGTTCGCAAACTGCCATCCTTCCACTTGTGGCCAAAAGAGTACGGCTCTAGAGAACCGTCTCGAGTCTTCATCATGAGAACAACAGGGTTAATAATTCCGGGTACAGCGGCCGATGCCAATACCGCCGACCAGATAACACAATCGGGGCTTGTGAGGTAGTTGCAAAGAATCGTCGGCGAATGGGGGTCAGCTGGCACACAGGTAACATTGAGAATGCGACCTGTTCGTTCATAAGCTTCTCGGAATGTCAAGGAGCCATGTGTCCACCAGCCGCATCGTCGAGCCCAGTCAACGGAGTCAAATCGAGCTCCAGTCTTCCACCATCGAGGAATCCAGACTGTAAAGGGTTCGCGGCAGGCATTGATTCGCTCAGAAAGTGCTGGCACAAGAAGTTGCTTAAGCTCATCGTTCGTTCGGGTGGCCACCAAAGCAGCTACTAAAGCACCACCACTGGTGCCTGTAATAACGTCTGGTAGCATATCCGCATCGAGCAAAGCTCGGACAACACCAATGTGATAGTAGGCAAAGGCTGCGCCTCCCGAGAGACAGAGAGCTGTTCTTCCGTAGTTCGCATAGACGTGTTTGAATAGAACTCGCTTCTGCTCCATCTCGAGCTGTTTGGTGTTTATCAGAAATTTGATGCACTTCTCCTCTGCTTCAGGTTAGAATCTTCGAGTGTCTAGCTGGGAATTGGGCACTCGCCTTCATCAAGGAAATTTTGTACTAGATTCTTGGTTCCATAGTACGTTTGGCTGTACAACCTCGCGTTCTCAACGCCAACAAAATTATTCTTGACGCAAGCTTCGATCAAGGTTTTCAGCTCATCCACCGCTTTACCTCCATCTCCCTTCTCGCCCTTGCTTTCTTGCTCTTCAGCGCGCAGTCTTGTCTTTTTCATCTGCTCCCAAACTCTTCGAACAGTCTTGGAATCGTAGTATGCGAAATCGTTCTCTTCCCTCCATGTTTGTCGACCAAGGTAGTTGTCGAGCTCCTTTGCGGCACTTACCCAGTCCTCATACTTGGAAGCGTGTCGCAAATTTCTTCGGAGTCTCTCTCGCTGGCCGCGCCATGTGAAGAAATGCTCGTACACCCAGATATATAGTCTTGTCGAGAGATATGCAACTACAAGTCCACCCAGCCATGCAAACACGAAGAAAAGCAGAGGCCACTTTGAAAGTTGGTATAGATATCCCTCTCGAGTCTCGTCCTTGGTGCGGGTCCCTAGAAGGCCTTCAACAGCCCCCTTTCCACCCCTGCGCTTTCTCTTGCTTCGCTTCGAACCACGGCGACGGCTATAGATCTTCTCGTTAACGGGCGCCCAATCGTTCTGCGCCGTGATAAATGTCCCTTGACTCGGTGTCGGGGGAACAGGAAGATCTCCAGAAGCAGCGTCCGCGGCGGCGGCGATAGCAGCTACATCATCCGCAAGTCCAGATTCGACCTGCGAAGGCCTCTTTGTCACACTGAACGAACTCGGGCTGCGTGACGACCGAGCGCCGTTTTCATCGGTCGGACTCTGAAGCGGATCAGGAGCCTGGAGTGCCTTCTCAAAGGCTTCCAAGTCTTGCGCATCGACGAATTCAGTGTCGACATCAGGAAGAAGGGAGGGGTCGAAAGATTCCGGTGGAAATCCATAGACTGGATCGCGAGGCAGTAGTGAGGAATACGACGAGGACGACATTGCGATCGATTTTATGCTGTAATCTCTAACCCATTGCTGACAGAAAGAGACAAATGAGTCTGATTTCTTGGAATCGTGAGATGTTGCAGCGGATTAAGGGAGAAATTGGTTACTATGATGCGAAGCTCCGTTGGGTTGCCTTGTGACGATTCTAGTAACATGACGTAGATTCCGTTGGGGAAACGGTATGTACAGAGGTACATTTCCCGGGGATCCATAAGGTACCAGTCCGTCTTGGCGAACCGAGGCCTCTATCGAACACCTGGTATCATCACCTACAGCGATTAGAATGAGCCCACGAGCGCTGATCATGAGATATCATACGCACAATCTCTCTCTCAGTCTTGCCACCTTCTCTTTTAGCTACATTTAACCTAGTTGCATCACGCATCATGCTATGTGTGTGTTCCGACGATGCCTAGGCACAATAATGTTGTTCATGAGCATCCAGCCGCCCCTTGTAAAACACCCTAGCACATAACACCAGGGGTCTGATTTTTCCATCTTCAGGAGCATTCCCAGTATGAGGCTCGGCTAGATTTTGTAGCAAGTAAATACAGTAGAATTGCAGGACCAATGTTCGCCTAAGGGGAGAATTTCTGAGTCTCATAAACACTGGAAATCATTTGTCCTTTCTACCTCCTCCCCAGAAGGACTCGACGTAAGGTATACCTCTCCAGCTCACTGCCTCACTTATTTCAATCTCATCCCATCTTTCCTACTCCTCTCTATACGTACTGCGACAACCAGCGTATAGCTTCGCCGTAGCCTTGTCGCATAACCACTGAGCACATGAAGAGCTCGATAGGTCGGATGCCCTCGAGAGGGACCTTGCCCTTGCCGGTTGTCTGGTAAAGGCCAAGCTGGTGTCGCATCTCGTCCTCAGAGATGGCATCGGGGTGGTCGATCTTGTTGCCGAGAATGACGAAGGGAACCTTGGAGAGCTCCTCCATGGAGAGGAGGGCGTCGAGCTCGGCCTTGGCCTCACCGAATCGCTCGTGGTCCTTGGCGTCAACAAGGAAGACAACGCCGTTGACCTCAGGAAAGTAGTCGCGCCAGATACGTCGGGCTATAAAAGTTGTTAGACATGTTTGCGGGGTTGAGGGGGTGGTGTATTTGCGTACCCTGCTGGTGACCGCCGAGATCGAAGGTGGTGAATCGAACGTTGCCGATGGCAAGCTCCTCGGATGCTATGATGTCTCAGTATAAACGCATTATTGATGCTTTCAAAGAGTATCGTACTGGGGTGAAGAGTGGGCTGGAGGATAGCGACACGGTCGTTCTGTAAATCCATCGTTAGTCGTCATACATCCCCAAAACCGCCACCGCTGGTATCAAGTATCCGAGCTGACAACCATCCATCCAACAATCCAACAGCATTGTGTCGACGCACCTTCAGCATGTGAAGCAGAGTAGTCTTTCCGGCATTGTCGAGACCCAAGAAGAGCAGCTTTGCGTGCTTGTTGAGCAGTCCCAAGGAGGACAGCACATCATAGACTATACGCAGCACGTGTCAGCCCATTCAAGTTACCAGTTGTTTAATCGTAACGGAATACATACACCAGTTGACAATCCACATGTTGTGTGAGTATTAAAGGTGAGTATTAGGCTGAAATAAAAGTTTGTGGTGTAATTATCTTGCACTGGAGAAAAAGAGTCGTCGTTATCGTTGGCGTCGTGGAATGTAGCTGCTGCTGGTGGATTGTTAGGAGGCGTTGGTTGCATTGAACCAAAAGCTGGCAAGAAAGGGACTCTGAAGTGGTGCCTGATTTACAAGGCACATATCACCCTGCATGTCACGCCGTACAGTTCGGTCCCTCGAATTCCGAGCTGCAGGTCAGCTGGCACAAGGCAAAGGGAACATGAACAGTGGCTAAGACTGTATATTTCTCATACGAAGGATCTCTATTTACTTGTTCTTTTCCGGGAGCATTCAGAGTTTCATTGCCAAATTGTAGTGAATCAAAGCCCATCTCTAGGACTCACTTACACCAAAGTGACCAGCTAGTAACAGCCCCAATGGTCAACGAGACTTAATCACACTTACCAGCCTAATTGAATAACTATGTGCAGTCTCGTTCATCCGATTACTTTACATCACCAGAAGCAAACAATACGATGTATGGCAGAGAATCATTGTCGTGATTGATATTCCGCTAAATGCATTTATGTCATGATAGCCTCTCATCCAACGCCGAGCATGTACCCCAGTAATACCAAATGCTGTATCGGGTATCCAAGCAGTTCAAAATAAGCTCCTTTCCGCCAGTAGCGAGCGTCGTCCGGCCGCTTTATGCAGTATGTAGAAAAAAATATGTACAGGAAATCTCGAACATTGCGAGCATCCAGGGTCCATTACCAGTATATACAGTGAAACAATCTCGGAGACCTAGCCGAGAAGGTGTAAGAAGAAAGGACATTTGAGTCATCAAGTTAAATCGTGTAAGATGTATCATCTTCGTCGTAACGTGTCTCGCAGTCTAAATTGGAAAGCATCGATGTTCTCTTGCAAGGACAATCAGGCATGCTTAGATGGAAAGGACATAATTGGTCTGGTCCTTCTTGCCAGCCATGAGAAGGCCGAGTTCCCTCATGCGTTCCGTGCCGCGACCGGGAACAGGCTTACGCTCGGGGATCTGGCCTCGTCGAGCGCGGTTGCAGTACTTTTGGTGGAACTTCTCTTTGCGTCGCTGACGCTTACTCTCCAGACCCTTGACGATATCGATAGCACCACGAATGTGGGTATCGTTGTCATATTTGACCTTGTGCCGAGCCTGCTTTCGCTGGTGGCACATAGCACCGCCACGAGGAAGAGACTTGGTGTGAGTGAGCCCAGGGCGACCAGCCAGGTTGAAGTTGACTTGGAGGCAGCGGGGAGATCCAAGAGGGGTAGTGATGGGCTTGCGCATAGGAGCTGGGGACTTGGCCTTTCGAGGGGATTGACGGTCAAACAGAGGCTTGGGTGATCGGTCTCGGACCTTGGGAGGGGGTGAGTGAAGACGCCTGGGGGGAGGAGAGCGGAATCGCTTGGGAGATGCATGCTCGCTCTTGCGACGGCGACGAGGGCGGTCACGCTCCTGATCAAGGTCCTCCATTTTGCCCTGGAAGAACTCATCATCCTCGTCACTTGAGTGGTGAACAGGGTTGAAGATCTCACCCTCGTTTTCCTCCTCAGGCTCAGAGGCAGGGAAACTGGGATCGATGTCCTGAGGGATGACGCGAAGCTTCTCATTTCGTCGAGCTGCGAGGCAGGAAAGGTAGGCTTCCTCGAGAGGACGGTCCTCATCCAATGTACCGCAGACGAAGTCGGTGCTATCGGGAAGATCAGGAGCCTCCTCCGCATATCTGACGCGCTTTGAGCGACGGTTGGCACGCTGGTTATCCACGGTAGTGATAGAAGAGTCAGATTGTAACTCGTGAAGGGAGGGGCGGCGCATGAGAGTAGCACCAGATCCGATGTGAACTACAGATTTGGCTCCAGGAGTCCAGAGACGCATGTCATCGTCCTCATCATCCTCATCGGAGTCGGCGAATCCGGTCTCTTCATCGGTGTGATAGCCGTCAGAGTCGTCCTCGTCCTCATCATCCTCGTCGAGCTCAACATCGAGTTCGTCGTCCTCGTCCTCATCCTCATCCTCATCCCCGTCATCCTCGTCGTCGTCGTCAACGTCGGCATCCTCCTCATCCTCAAGATCTTCTTCCTCTTGTGCCTCTTCCTCTGCCTCGGTAGCCAGACGTCGAATGTTGTTCTCTTTGGTCAGAGTGTCATTAATTGTCAGTTTAGTTGCAACAGCATTGCTATCACGTCGGATCCAATCGTCTTCTCGGGTGATACCACTAGCAAACTCATGGAACTGTGAACTGTCGGTGGCAAGATCAGAGGAATCGGCGCGGAGAAATCTGGGACGCGACATGGAGTGTCGGCGAGGTGTGACCTGGCGAGTTTGTGCGGCAAATGCCAGGGCTGAGATTCGCTTGGGGGTTGAGGGAGATTCGGCCTTTGGTGTTGCGTCCTTCTTAGCGCAGTCCTCGGTGTACCGGGGAGGAGTATTCTGGGTAGAGGCGGGTCGAGCTGGGCAAGCAAACTTGATGCACGACTTGCGAGGAGCTTCCTGAGCAGAAGGCGCCTTGGCCATAGGTTGGGATCGGGGGGGTTGTTCCTGGACCACAGGCTTGCCACCGCATGCAAACTGAATGCTTCGCTTGCGAGGCTCCTCAGTCTTGCCCTGCTGCAACTTGACAGCAGCACCTAGCAAAGAAACATGCGTAGGCTCGGTAGCACGTCCATCGTGCAAGCGCAGCATGGTCATTTCAGGAAGAGGGGGGCTCGGTGTGTTCGGTCGCGAGGGGCTAGTAAAACCAGTATCGCTCGTGAGGTCGGCGGTCGAAGCGAGGCTGATGTTGCTAACAAGGGAGCGTCGTCGCTGGGTGTTGGCCATAGATCGTGAGATCGTTTGGGGAATGTAGAGGTCATCGTCCGAGTTTCCATTGATAGCCTTGGTCAACAGAGAGGCCTTTTCAGTGGGAGGTCGAATGGTAGTTCGCTGGAAATCGTTGGCAGTAAACTGCTGCTTCTTGAGGGTCATCTCAGGCGGTTCGTCGGCCTCCTCGAGTTCTTCTGAACCGTGGGCCACCCATAGGGTGTCTGGGTTGTTGGTAGTCATGTTGGTAGTCATGTTGGTCGTCATGTTGGTAGGTAGAGTGCTTCAACTTTGGGGTGTAAGTGTGAGAATTGAGCTGAAGGATTGATTCGTGATCAGGAGAGTAGGATAATGGTGGTTGAAGTAGTCGAGAAGGTGTGTAGTTGTATGTGTCGTATAGTAGTTGAGGTGCAAGACGTTGCGGTTGTGTTATTGCCTGGGCAATAGCAACGTCGAAGGAGGCGCTAAAAGTGTCCCTGAGGACAGTGGTGCTATAACAGCGAGACAAACATCGTCAAATGCAATAGGGTAGAGTAGATTGTTGGTTGGGGTGGTTGCTTTGTACGTGAGGGTGCTTTGATATGGGTCGATGGCAGAAGTGAGATGCAATGCAGGACCGGGCCGGACTGGGCTTTTGAGTAGAAGCTAGAAGAGGAGTAGAAAAGGCGGCTGATTCCCAAGTTGCAGGATTTCCCCAATCTCAATTCAGGGTGGCGTCTGTGCTGTGCTGTGTAGGTGGGTGTATGGATTGTTGTGGGTGTGTGAGTGTGAGAGAGCCGCTGTTCTGTTTCTTGGGCGTGGAGACTGCTGCATATGACGTTCTCCGAGGGCGGGCACGAGTACGACACCGTTTTGTAGTGTAACTCTATGTACAGTGCAGTACAGATCAAGGTCTGAGACAAAGTTGCTCGACAGGGACAAGGGGGGGGAGGGATGATGGGTGGACGATTGCTTTGTAGATTGTTTTAGAAGAAACAACTAAAAACACTGAACAGAATAAAACAAAACAAAACAAAACAAACAAAGGGCGGGAGAAGGGCGAGGCAATTATTTGAGGGAGCAAGGAAAAAGAGAGAGGGTGGCCTCAGGTCCCGTCTGTTTGATTTATTAATAAGGTAAGCCTTGTTAATCGGCGCGAAGCAACGAGAATGGAAAGAAAAATGCAGGTGGAAATGAACGAAAATCGACGGGAAAACCTGACGCTACAAAGAAGACGCGAGCGAAAAAAGGTACCGGCCGACACTGGGCGGAGGTCGCTTTCAGGTTGGGGCCAACGACGACAAGGAACGGGATGAAATTTAGGGGGGGCCTTTCCCTGAGATACCCTAAATTAAGAGGACGATGGGCGATTTGCCGTGCCAGGAGCGGGTAAAAAATGGAGTCCTGTTGACCTTTGCCAAAGAAATTTTACTAGCACGGGTCAGAAGCAGAGGAATTGACTGGCCTGACTGACTGGCTTGTTACATTTCACAGGGCGCCATGTGCTAAGGGCTCAGGGCAGGGCTTCAGGTAATACGCTATCACCAATTGATACTCAGGTGTGAGTGGACATGACTGACTTTTACTGAATGACTGACTGATGGAAGCCAAGTTTGGAGTAAGCTCCAGCCTTGGCCTTCTGAGGAAGATGGATTCCTGGTTCACGGCATATTTTTTGCGCCCTTTTTTCGTGTCCTCCTGGGGCTAGGCTTTTCGATCAGTGGCTTTCTTCCCCTGCTGACTGAGGGAGTAAATCAGGGTGCCAAAATAGACTGGTCTAGATGCCTGCTAAGATATACCAAGCTTACCTAAGTCTTTTTGTCGCTGAGGACGGAGGTACTGAGTTGACTTTTCTCGTCTCCCTCTAGCCGCGAAAAAATAAAAAATCATGCCCTGTAAGTCTCTTGCTCCGCTACTGACGCTCCGAATCGAGTCCGCTTTTCCACGGCGCCGAGAGACAGAGCAGCCGTATAGGATCCATTCCGATTCAAAATTACAGATCCAATCTTGAGGCGAGCATTTACGCATTCCGAGGTCCCAATTTCGGTACCCAGACCGCTCTCAACTCGTTCAGCCCAGTGCATTTCTCCCTTTTCTCTACAGTACGTGGCAGACACCACAGTCAGATTTTGTCCAGTCAGGGTTTTCTCAATTGACCAGTGGCGCCTGTCAGCGACGGCCAGAGTGAGATAGAGCGTAGATCCACGTTGTTCCATAACCGAAAACAGGTCGCCCTGATCTACTGTGTGTCACACCGTCCTGACTCTGAGAGGCCTGAGGGTTCCATGTCAGGCAGTTTCAGGGTCACGACTCGCTGCTTCGTATACCGTGTGAAGATGACTAGAGGGCGCTACTTGCACTGCCCTCCTCCAAGCCTCATGCTCGCATAATCATCCGCAAATACAATACGGTACAGCACATTAAAGTTCTGCATCTTCTTTTCAAGAAGCAAACCGCCACAGAATTCTTGACCGTTGATTCATCATCCACCCTCGGCAGGTCCACAATGGAATCGTCGCTTGGAAACCTTCCCACCAGTTGCGAAGCGTGGTTTTGGTCATACTAAGCAAACACCAGCCGCTTTCGTATTCAAGGCGGTGTATCTGTAAATCGCAGCAGCCAGTACAGCACAGCACAGCACAGCACAGCACAGCACAGCATAGCATAGCATAGCATAGCATAGCATAGCATTAGCTGTCTATGTTATTGATGTTGCTGTCGTGTTGTATTGGTCATTCGATGGCTTGTGACTGACAATCAGTCACTTTGCCAACCAAATCCTCAGATGATAGACAATGACTTGACACACAACTTGCTTGTTTCAGTACCTAGAGTACGCAGTCACTCCGCGCAAGGGACCATTAGCCTATGCAAGAAGGTTTGATAAGCAAGATGCGCCACAGGCCGCTTTGTTGATCTTTTGCGCCCTTTGTCAGTGTAAAACCATGCACAATGCACAAAGAATAGCAACACGAGTTGAGTTGCCTTTTATTGCCTATATACTTTCTTTGCCTTCTTAATCAGGCTTTGTTATACTGAATATTACACGTTTCTACTCTTGGCTAACCCCAAGCCGTGGGGGTACAGAGCACGCACAGTAGAGCAATAACTGATCCAGACCTGATGCTCGCCTCGTCGTTCTTTAACTTCCCTACAATCACCTGTTCCGTTTATGACAGGACTGCCTTTCTACTGGAGCCATTTCCGCTCTTGCAAGCTAAGCTGCCGTCTGCGTCTTCGTCTGCGATCTACCCTTGCTTCAGGGGACGCACGCAGTAACCGTCTTGGGTGTCATGTTGTCTCTCCAATCTGCATCAACAGCAACCCCTTCGTCCATCCACCAATTGAACCCCTCTCTTACAACCAGGCTCGTGAGCTCTCCCAGAAATGCATGCAATGCAAGCCAGAAATCCCCCGATGACGACAATTTGGCATGGGCATGGATGAATAGACATGGACATGGACATGGACGTGTCTTACTACTATCTACTAGCCTATCTAGCCCATCCATGTGCCCGCAGAATCAATGGACGCATGAAATCCGAGTCAAGAATCCTTTCAGATCCTCAGAGATCATCTCTCATGTTTATTATTACAAAGGACCCTGAAACTGACTAATATAGCAACCAGAAACAATCGTCTCTCTCTCCTATCTCACAAGTTGACAGGTGAAACGACTGAAGGGTCCTTTGTACGACCTAAGCTGCGCGATATCCGAGCTTCTCGTGACTCGCAGCACTTCGTTTAATACTGCGACGATCATGGAAGGTGTTTGAAACTGTCCAATCCTATCTGGCGCTGTTTACTGATCGCCAATTGCCTCGGTCTCTTCCCGTGAGTTGGAGCTGCATGCAGGGCAGGCAGTGCAACCCCCCTTGAACTTGCTCGAGCAACCAAAGAATGACAGTCGGGGTCTCGGTCTTTGCGATAACGGACCTGTCTGATTTGATATCAGTTCTCTACTGGCGGCTATGTCAATTGGTACGCGTAGTATCGTACATACAACAGCACATTGGCCAAGACTGGTAAGCTGGGCTCACTCTTACTCTCACTCACTGGCACTGGCTTTCTTGAACATTGACGCTCCTCGTCACGTTGACCCGTCCTGCTGGGCACTAACCCCGCGTTGTGAAGTCAAACCCCGCATCTTAAAACAATATGACAGTCAACGCGGTATCAGCGCGTAGCTGTTAAATTCCCATGTTACTCTGCCGTGCTTATGGTGTTTGAGAGGGTGTCTTCTGTGCTCTCGCTCGTACAGCCCAGATAGCCTTTCTGAAGTTGACTGTCCAGTGTCCTTCACCCACAGCCCACCCACTCTTTAAACAGGGCTCTGACATCGCGAGACTCCGGCGGTGAACATGCTATTTCTTTACGTTGTTGAAATTGCGGCTGGGATCACGAA
The DNA here is from genome assembly GCA_001654545.1 of Fusarium agapanthi. NCBI lineage: Eukaryota > Fungi > Ascomycota > Sordariomycetes > Hypocreales > Nectriaceae > Fusarium > Fusarium agapanthi. The sequence continues at coordinate 60,825 of LTDI01000084.1, read as the reverse complement.
CAAGAAAACATCGAGTGAAATCGAAGCTACAAAGAGGATAATGATCACGAGATGACCGCCATCATGGCAACAATGGAGTCAGCTCTGTGCATTCAAGTTGCTCAGCATACCGCTAAGCAGTATATGGGATAGCCATTAAACAGGCTTGACAGGATTTCCTGAGAAGTCGTTTCGATACACTTCGATCTAGCTGGTTTGGAGACCGAGCACATGAATCTCAAAAGTATCACATTGTGACACTGTTGGATGCTGAAGAGGATGCAGGTGCATTTATTATCTACGGTAGATACCTTCAACTCATGCTCATCAAAGCAATGTCACCACCGTGTAAGTCCTTAGCCGCACCTCGCATATCGACCCGCATGCCGCAATGCTCCATCTCTCTGCATCGTCAAACAGACCCAGGTCTCGGCCGGTTATACCACTGGACTGGCCCGACTCAGAGGACCCATCATCTCGTTGATTTTACGCCGAAAACAGAGAAGACAGTTGCGCGGTTTTTTGGCAAAGGAGGTGTGGACTGCTGCATGATGGGTTGTGCAGCATTCGATGGAGTCTGAGGAGGTGAACTCTCATCTCATTTTCCCTTGCCGTTCTCCCTAGCCGGTTCCTTTCATCCTGAGAAGAGCCGACCGCCCGTGAGATGGCTTGATGTTGATACAACCGCGGGATATGGGTGCCTATGCTCCAGCCCTTGAGAGAAGCCACATCTACAGATTGAGGAACAAGCATTCTTCGTCATGCAAGATGCACCCTCTATGACGATGACGGTACCGGTCTTGTTGCCGGTTTGAATCTTTGCTTCTGTGGTCAAGTTGCCGATCAGGGACGGGACTTGTCTTGACATGCCCTCCTAACGTTAGATCTTTGCCAAGAGATTGATTTTCTCCGAAGAGGGCCTGAGCTTTTACAACCTCAGCTACAACTCTCTCGATACGGCAGCTGACGAGGCTGAATATCGACAGAAATTACTTTTGAAAAGTCTAACGGTCATTCATTAACTAAGTACTTGTGCACCGGAAACTTCCTTGCTCTCCTTGCTCGAGGATGAAGCCATTGTGGGTTCCTGAAAATTTGCTTCCCGTCCAGACTTTTCTAGACCAACAGCTTCAAGTTCGTCGTTCTCGGTCCGCTAGTGTCGCGATGCGAATTGGCTTGAGTACTTTACGATACCTCCCCAAGCCCAAGGCTTCCTCCACTCACCGACGAACCGTCGAGGCAGAGCTCGTAAAATGCTAATGAAAGTCAATCGTAATTTCTCACCAAGAATGAGGTTCCGCCACAGTCTAACCGCGAATTACGGTCTCGTCAGTGGAGACCTCATCACTTTTTTCGGCTTTCAGCCTTCTTCTTTGAGCTCTGTAACTGTTGTTGAGTCCCGCACCAGCTCGAAGGTTCAAACTTTGGCTTTGCACGCACACTTTGTCTCCCTGGTTCCTCCGATATTTACCTGTCAACATGGCTGAAACTGTGATGCAATTCACTGCTCAGAGTGTCTTGGCAGGGCTGGGTTTGAGAAACGTTAATTCCACTGCAGGTACTGTACAGTAACTGTAGGTATTGGATACGGGCTGAAGTGTATTGCCAAGAGGGAATTACGCAGAAAGGTGAGATAAGCACAGCTGAACTTGTTTATGCTGCGCCAGGTTGATGATGAAAAGTGAAGATCCGTGACGCCATGAGCCACTCCTGTTGTCACGACGATGCCCAAAGGCTACGTGTATTCCGTGGCAAAGACAACTCTCAGAGTTTCACTTCTCACCTCGCAGAGACGCACATGGAAGATCTCGGGCCTCACGGGTCCCGGGGATCTTCCAACTGCCAGCGGACTCTCGAAGGCCCGAAAGTCCATGGAGTACGAATGGCGTGTTCCAGCGCATTTGACGGGTTGGATGAAAGCAGGCACAAGAAAACATCAAAGTTACATACCTAGCTGACTTGTCTTGTTTCTGCGACGTGTGAGGTCATGACAGCTCAGGTGATCGGCAATCATACAGTCCGCGTTTTGAGTGCCGAGTCAGCGAGTCCAGATTTTTTCCTGTTTATTTGGCTTTTGCTTTGGTAGTGATGTTTGAGAGGGAGAACCCGGTTCCTCCGAATCATATCCGGCTCGCTTATACTTCCCAGACGGAAATATCTGGGTTTATGGTCGTTTCGACATATTGTCGTCATGGACGGAAGGGAATTTGAGGGGTTGTCCAGTCGATGAAATCGACAGAATCTGAGGGGGATGATTCTCTGATACAGGCACAAATGCTTCACACCACACATGAAACGTCATTCACGAAGGGATGGCTTGTACGGAGTACACCGTCGACCAATGTCACAATCAATTGGATCATCTCATAGGACCCTTAGGATAGATCTCTTTTGTCTTACGTGAGACTCATGAACATTTGGGTTGTTCAGGGTCCATATTCGTATCACATGAAAGTTGTGCTTATTCTCAAGCGTCTCAAGGCACACGTTCCAGGTAGGGTCAGACACAACTGACTTTTTTGTTCCAGTCAGATATCGTAGGGGCTTGATCGAGAGCAAATAATAAACAAATGAAATATAGTTCAATGTGATGAATAAATACAGCTACGATACTATCGTTTGTCTCAGATGAAAAGAAGCTTGATGTTCCTAGATTATTCACTGCAGAGAAACCCAGGAGTACATGCATAGAAAACCTCATGTTATGAGAATCAGTATATAATTTCGTTAAAACACATACTGACGTCTCACATGTGATCCTGAGATTGGAGTTCACGGTGCCTCTGCTTTCGAGCAACTTCATACTCACAGAGCGAGCCACAATGAAAAGGAATGAGAATGAGATATCCCAGGCACAATTCCAGCGTCACCATCAGTACTAGTTGATTCACATAACTCAGGTGTCCGTGAGATTGAGTGTGTCCTTCAAAGCATGACACCACCAATGTTAAGAGAAAAAGACCTCAAGCAACTTCCGTCAAAACGCGGCCTCGGATATCGTTGTTATTGCTAACTTCTTGCCTGCAATGAGGTAAAGTTTACCATGAGATACAGCATGCCTAAGAGAACGAGCTTGCACTGTGATGCACAACACTGAAATATGTCTAGGACATAACAGGCGAGAGACTATCAATGATCGGTTGCTTCTATCAGTAGTTACCACTTTGCTGTATTGATCATAATGCATGATGGACTTTACAGCATCTAAAGTATTGTGATATAGCATAGATTCCTCAAAAAGAAAGCCTTTTAATTGCACGATATAGCCTTTGATTGAACTAAATAAACCCTGATTGACTATAATGGAGTTTGTGTTATGGCTTACTTATTTGTTTGTATCATATCCACTAACTAGAGGCTACACCAATATCTTTACTTCTCCTAAGCTTAAGCCACATTCACCTAAAGCTTGCACCTACAATCAGGCTCCCCCTCACCAACTGCACTCCCTTGAGCATCAAGTCAACTATGGTTAAGATTACCAGAATCTGAGCAGTACATCATTGGTACTATTGACACCTTCGAGCCTGAGCTCAGCCACACAGAACGAATCGAGCCATGGCGTCAATGGAAACCCTCCCGATTGAGGCAATCTACAACATTGCAGACCTCGGCATAGAAGAGGCATTTGATGAGAACATCTTTACAAAAACCCAATTGGCTCTGGCGCAAACAAACCATCACTTCGTCAACCCTCGAATTCGTGCAGCAAGATATTGCTGGGTAGTTTGAGAGGGAAGAATAGATATCCTCAAGAAAGCACATGAGAATGGCGCGAATCTAAGCGGGACTGGGACGATGAGAACTGAGGAGAGAGCAACACCTTTGCACTGCGCCATCAAGCATGGGCATCGCGATATCGTCGAGTACCTCGCTCAGATTGGCGTAGATCCCCATGTGACAGCCAGAGGTTGGAGCGATACAGAGCCTGTAAGGCCTTATGCCCTTCACATGGCCATCCGACATAGTGATTTAAAGGGAGCTGAGAAAATACTTGTCCAGAAGCTAGGAGTATCTTGGACATTTCAGGGAACATAGCTTTGGAGCATGTTGACCCTCACGATGTCAATGACAGGGAAATCATTGACTCACTTGTTAAACTGCCCGGATCAAGACATGCTCCTGATGCACTACGACACGCTCTCAAGTGGAACAAGCCTTAGATTGTGAACCGTCTGCTTGAGAGGTCTGACATGGATGCCTCTGTGCCTGATTCTGATGGTCAAACTCCTCTATTCTGGGTGATTCAGTACAAACGAGTGGATATTGTCATGTTACTGCTCCAGCGTCAAGAAGTTAATCCCGGTACACCTGACAGGAACGATTTCACTCCCTTACAGGTGGCCGTTGGCGTGAGAAGTTTACCACTTGTCGAATTGCTCCTTTAACGCGAAGAAGTCAATGCTCACAGGACTGACGCAGGAAACTCCAATGCCCTCCACATTGCTGCCGCGCCTGGGGAATCAGAGATCGTGAATCTCCTCCTAGAGCAAAACGGCCTTGATGCAGCATCCCCTGATTCAACGGGGTATACTCCTCTACACTGGGCTGTCAGAAGTCGCGATAAAAAGTACCATCCAAGTTTGGTTCCAATATACGATGACGATGAAGACCACGACGATAGTTATCCTTTTGACGAACTACCTGGGTACAGAGAAGAAAATCTCGACATCATCAAACGATTACTAGCCAGACAAGAGGTCAACGCAGGAGGCCACGATCAAGATGGACTCACCCCTTTACACCACGCTTGCTTTATAGCAGATTACGAAGCTGTGGCGCTCTTACTTCAACGTCAAGACGTTGACCCCAAAGCTCGAGCTATAAACGGGCAGACACCTCCCCATCTAGCAGCATCGCATCATCAGTTAAGTGCAAAGAGGATAATGAATTTGCTTCTCGAATAACCGAGGTCGATCACGATGGCCGGACTGTCCTGCACTACCTCTGTGGCGGGTACGATGAGAGTTCCCAGCCCCCGAGCTGATCAAGACCTTGCTTGAAGCAGGCGTCCCGCTTGACCAGGAATCTGCGACTGGTTTGACGGCTTTCAATCAAGCACTCTGCAGCGAATATTGGAGTGTCGCTCTGCTTCTTCTCGGCCGTGGTGCAGATCCCATGGTTTCGAAGCGTTTCAAGCACAACAACAGCCTGCTGCATATCATCTTAAAACATTCTGACAGCGACGATGGAAAGTGCGAACTAATCGAGAGGCTCATCGAGAAAGGCATCGAAGTTGATACTTACACTGACACGCCTGTTTTCGATCACCGGTTCAACGAGGACGACAATATCGAAAAAGCCGCAGGTATACGGTCACCGGATATTCTTGTCGGCACAGATTGCACTCCGCTCTTGTTGGCAGCAACACGCGAGTACAGCCTCAATAACATGAAGATACTCCTTGCGGCGGGAGCGGACCTGAGTGCGCACGTCATCATCGGAGATGTAGAGTTTGAGGGCAAGACGAAGGGTAATCGTCAGGCGTTTCTGTCCGGAGTGCTTCGCCATGTCTGGGAGCCTTTTAGCCCAGGCGACGGTGAAATTCTGGAACATGCAGAGCCCATAGAGGTGTTGCTAGAGTTTGGGTCACGGCTAGAGTTTGATGGCCCAGCGGATAGTCCACTTCAGGGGGCCTGTAAAGCAGCAAAAAAGGGACATTTTGCTTTGTTGAAGATTTTGCTGGACAATCCAAAGGCAAAAAATTTAGCAAAAGCCATGTTAATCAGTTGATCTCTGCGTATAAGGACAAACCGGAGAACTCTCGGGTTCTTCAGAGGTTGGAATCTTTTAAGAAAAAGATTTTTGTCGATTAGTGTTGGACTTTGGCTTGTTGAAGCCGTTGGTGTTAGTTAGGGGCCATTGAAGTACCGGCACTTTGCCAATGTCATGTAATATATATTAGTATAGCAAGCAACAGAATAATATATTTGAGCACCAATATTAAACTTGAAAAACTTCGTTTCACGTCAAATTTACAGAGAGTTTCTCTGTCAAAGGACTCCCATGGGTCGGTTGTAAGGACAAAGGAGATCACGTGACACAGCACGTGCCCATCATGGAGATCGGATTTTCCCGCTAGCCGAATCGCGAATTGCTGCTCCGGCAAAGATTCGTGCCAGCGGCCTCATTTGAGCTCACCCAAGCAACAACCTCATCCACCAGCTCAGCCCATCATGAACTCCTTCCGCGTTGCCCGTGCGGCTCTCCGAGCTCGCCCCTCCGCCATCCGAGTCCCCCTCCAGCGAAGAACCTACGCCGAGGCCGTCCCCGACAAGGCAAGATTCAGCCAACCCCGTGCCCCGGCTACGACTGGGTTTTGCGTACCGAGCCCGACTGACTGTTATCGCAGATCAAGCTGAGCCTTGCCCTCCCTCACCAGGTATGACACCGCCCGCGCGATACCCGGATCGACGAATACGATTGCAATTGGACCCTTACGATGATGGCACCGTCGCCAATTGATTGATGCATGGGAGCTAATTGCCGCACCGCAGTCTATCTACAAGTCCCAGGATGTCGTCCAGGTCAACATCCCCGCCGAGTCTGGAGAGATGGGTGTCCTCGCCAACCACGTTCCTTCCATTGAGCAGCTGAAGCCTGGCCTGGTTGAGGTTGTCGAGGAGTCCGCTGGCTCCAAGCAGTTCTTCCGTACGTCATAAGTTATAGATCCAGATCCAAGATCCAACTGCGCGAGGTCGACAAATCGCTGATGGAATTTTTGTCTTAGTCTCTGGTGGATTCGCTACCGTTCAGCCCAACTCCGTCCTCAGCATCAACGCTGTTGAGGGATACCCCCTCGAGGACTTCAGCGCTGAGGCCATCCGAGCCCAGATCGCCGAGGCTCAGAAGGTTGCCAACGGCAGCGGAAGCGAGCAGGATATTGCTGAGGCCAAGATCGAGCTGGAGGTGGGTTTCAGACGAGATATACTTGCAACTGAGCTTACTGACGAGGGAACAGGTTCTCGAGACCCTGTCTGCACACGTGAAATAAGTGTACAGAGAGTTTGTTGTGACGGAGGCCCTTGTACATCAATATTCTACCCATATTTAGCACGAAAAGCTGTGACAATTGATACCAGTTCTGGTTGTGCTCCTCCTAAATGTACTTCTCATTTCCTTACCAGTGACTCCTTCCTTCTGGATGGATTATCTATCTTTCAGTGACGTTGATAGGCAATGAATGCAATAGTTAGTTGACCCAGCGCTGTAAGGCATTCTATAACTTCCACACCTGCAATGCAATTGTGAGGTAGGATGGACTTTTCTCTCCCTGCCATTCACCTTATGCTCCTGATTTGTGACTCCTACCTACAACATGCCACCCCTTTCCGCACCTCGCATATTGATACTCTATATCGACTACTCGAACTTCTGGGCTATCGTCGGTCGCCGTCTTCCTGCTTCGTAGCAGTGTTGCATGGCTTCTGGTACGATTAGCCAATATCTTGAATAGCATCTCATCCCTAAAATCAACAACACGTTATGATCCCTCCGGGAGTCGTCGGTGATCGTGTTCGCCAGCTCCAGACACTTACCGAAACGCAAACCGCGAGTGGGCGACCTTCTGACACTTCTAAGCGACCGAGTAGAAGCACTACGATCGGTTAGGGACCAGGAGTGGCCAGTGGTAACAAGAATCGTACATCGAGAGATACACTTCCGAGACAGATATCCTCAACTCTATCGCAGAAAGACAATCCAAGGTCCAGTGCTGTCAGGGGCTCCAGGGGAAGAAATGGATCAACGAAACCTAGTGTTGCTGGCTTCCGGCCTAGGACGAGCTATGGACGAACTACCTCGAATCGACCGAGCCAGGCTCTTCGATACTCAGCTAGTACAGACATGCTTCCTTCGGAATCTTTGATGTCCCCATACCTTGACTCGACAAACCGCTCTCGTACTGCAAGCTCCACAGAGAAATGCCAAGATGCGATGGACATCCTTGAGCAGTACGGAATCTCGAGACCCTTGGGATGGTTCTCGGATGGCGACGCAGGCACGCCAGATCAAATCAAACAAACGAAATCGATGCTCTCGCAGATCTGTCACTCGTGCGGTAACCCTCTCGCTTTTGAGCGGTATTGCTCACACTGCGGCCACGATTCTTGTATGAAGTGTACGGGAGAGACCCCTGGACAACCCCTTGGCCACAGGGTTCTCAACAGTTCAATACAGTATCAAGAACACTCTTTCATAGACAAGATACCTGAGCTAACAACGCAAAGTGAATACCCCAAAAGCGAACGCAGTCATACCACACGGACAACAGTCGATACTGCTCATCGTCGTAAGCTCTCAAGGTTCGCATCAGAGCCAGATACACCAAGGACATCTTTTAGAACCAAGACGCAATCTCGCCAAAGACCGAAAACTGATCGCAACACCTTGAAGCCCACTCGGAAGAAGACGATTGCGGCACCAACAGAGATCTCTAGCTCAGTGAAGAACAACCCCTTTTTTGTGGCAGACAGGGGAATGAAGAAGGAAGCCCCAGAACCTGAAATCACGACGAGATCAGTGCAAGTGGAACGTAAACCCGGGCCCTCAGACTGTGTACCTAATCGTCTCAAGTCCAGCTCGCCCCGCGTTTCTCACGTAGAGGAACAATGCCCCGGCCCTAGTTGTAGAGCTACACACGATGGTCACCATCCAACACGGCAAAGCATTGGTTGTGCGACCAGGCGTAGTCTAGGAGCACAAGTGGTTCAAGGCAATGATTTGGATATGGTTGATACACATGAACATGAAGCTGAAGAGAAGAAACACACACAGTCACTGAGGGACTCACCATCCCGAAGCAAGTTACAGATGAAAATTGACCAACTCTATCATCATGGACAAGATCTCCATCACTCGCAGCATATCATGGAGCATTTATCAGCTGGTGTTCAGACTCTTGAGTCTTCTACGGATGAAAAGCTCACCAACGGGCAAGACGGGCGCATGCGGGCGGACGGCTACAGGTTGAGGGTACAGAGTCAACCTGGCATCGATCACTCCTTGAGTCGAGACGAGACTGTCACAGTGGCAAAAGACCCTATTGAACACAATTTGAACAAAGAACCGGTAGTGCCTGACGAGATTGAGCCACAGCCACCTAATCTTACCGATTATCACAAGGGGGATCGGCATCCGAGCCCAAAGTCTCATGAACCCCATGACGACACCCAACCTAAGGATGCCCATTGGATAAAGCATCCTATCAACAATAACAAGACCCATGACGCGCCGAGAGACTACACGAGAACACTGAACTCACAATTAGCTAGTGAAAAGCCCGTCTCTCAGTCCAATGGACCGAAGAAAGGCCTCAACACCTCACCAGAGGCAAATGAAAGGATTGCGCCACAAGCTCGGGGCGAGTCCTTGTCAGACAAAGGTCATGATGCTGATCCCAACTCCAAGAACAGGATTGGCAAACTCGATGAACCCATTCCTGAGGGGGAAATGATGCCCAAATCAGCTCCACGTATCAACAATGACTCTGAAAGACCGAAAGCCGAGGCTACCGGTATCTCGTCATAGAGGACGCAGTTAAGGAAGGTCGATAGGTCTTCAGAACAGCCACGAAGCCAGCAACTAACCCCTTCCCATGTCGAGAACTGGAGGCGTGAACTCAGCAGTGTAAATAGTCGTACGCCACTACCTGAAAAAGACAGGAAGGATAGTTGCTTCAACTGCAATCCTACCCAGTCATCATCACCTAAGCAAACAGAAGGTGGTTTTCAGATCTTTGTGGAAGATGAGTCACATAACAAGACTGAGAATGAATTGAGTGCTGCCTTTGAGTCACCCATGCCTCGACTCAAGGTAACAGACATTGAGCATTCCCTCGCCCGCAAGAGCGTCGAGGAATTGTTGGCCAAGAGTCCACAGCCACAAGAGATAGCAGCAGAGGAGCCAAAGAGTACGAGACTCCCGAGCATAACAGAGGATCGATCTCGCAACGACTCTGAAATGTCAACATTGATCTATGACCCTAGACCTGTGATGCCTTACAACCACATGTGTGCTTAGCGAGCACGCTACATGGACCTCAAGAGCCAAGTTGACGAACTTGGGCTCGAATCAGGTCGCCCGTCGCCAGCGAAACAGGCACAGGGCGTGTGCTCCCACCCCAATGGAGATGTTGACATTGAGGGCCTCACAGTAGTGATGCATCTCAGAGGCAAGGATGACTTGGTGATCAATACAGACTTGAAAGATGGTCTACAGGAACACATGAGGCCGCGAGAGAGCAGACGTTCGCAAGCGTAGGAAGGGTAGAATGGTCAGGATAGACCAAACCGGACCGGACGGAGAAAGTATTGCTTTTTTGATAGTTTAATTGTTATTAACTTCAGTATTGATACACATTGACCTAGAAACTTGGAATTATTGGTCTCCATTGGCCTTGAGGCTTCTTCACAATCACATCGTGACTCGAGCACATGAGAGCAGTTCGTTCGTATGTCAAAAGCCATGACAGCGCACTGACATCGAGTCAAGGACGCTATCGGCGGATAACAACATCCTTCTGCTCCCTCTTTCAACCTCAATGGCGTTGCAGTCCAACGTCAGCAACCGTAGCGAAACTCTAGCTGTCAGTAGCAGTCAGCCAACAGGAACGATTCCACGGCTTCCCGGTCTAAGCCCCGGGCCCTACTACAGCCTCCCCTCTTCCCCGGTTTCCAGGTTCTGATGCTGAGAGGATGTGCTAGGGGTGGCCCGGAGCAAAAATCCTCTAGGTTTTGAGAAGCGGTGACAGGGGGGTGCTGGTGTTCTTTTCGACTTTCTTTTGCATGCACAGGTAGGGCTGGGGTGTTGAACCCAGGGCAAATCGACCTGTGCTGCGTTTTGGCGAGGATGTTTGGAGATAGGATCTTGTCAGTTTGACCAACTAGGGGCATACACGAGATGTCAAAAAAGCAGTATGATCTCACTTTGAAGTAGGGACGAAGCGGATTTCGTCATGTGCGAGCGAAACGAACCATTGTAGCAAGACGGAGGGTGTCTGCTGGGGAACAAGTGTGTGTGTTCTCACATTGGATTCTCTCATCCATTCCAGGGCCGCCATCAGTGAATGCTTCATCTGAAGCGGTGAGAGAAAGAGAGAGAGAGAGGAGCTGAGTTGTCGGTGAAACCCCTTCATTGTCTTCCCTTGCGTGCTGTTAGCGAAAAACCCAACCTCATGCAATGCGTGCTCGCTATGTGCAGGAGAACTTGTAGTACATATGCAGCCGTCAAAGGCACAGATGCCAGCATCGAATTCCAAACTGCATCTGCATCCTTTGCCAGGGGGTCCCATGTTTGCTATACACCTAGCCATCACATATACTTCTCTTATGCACGTAACAACGCAACAGACATGAAAAAAGTTCCGACCACGCAGAGCTTCACAATGTGAGTGAAAGCGGTCAGGGCGTCGAGGGCGACAGCGGTGTAAGGGAGAACTACACGCGAGTCATGCCCTGGAAGTGTTACTCGGTAAACAATACACTTGTGGGAGTTAGTGGACCTGGGATCCGGCAGTTGAGGGAGCTATGCAGCTCCGTGTCTCACGATAGGTACTCCATCCATCGTGCGGCGTTCAATAGTCAGAAAGAGAGAGGAAGAGAAAAATGATACTGGGTTCGCAAACATCACAAGACCCCCGGATGTGCTCCATGGATCATATGTAGGCAAACATTCGCGAGAGAGCCACGGTTCATAAGCACTGTGTAGCATCCATCCCAACTAGCAAGCAAACAAGGTTGCTTGCCCAGGAATACGGATATTATGGAACGACCCAAGCGCCAGGGTCATGGTCCGTCCGGGTCCAGGTTCAAAGTTCCGAGCAGGTCTAGAGCTTGAACCACAACGATAGAAAAACAGAAGCGAGTATAGAACATGTCCATGAGACGAAGATCCGGGCGCTAGCAGATAATCAACTTGAACGGGGTACGTACGATTGTCAAAGCCTTAGGGACCTTTAGTGCGCGTCAATCCAAACTCCCTCAGGCATTGCCAAGGTCTGTGCTTTCGTTGCTCTGTCTCTGCGTCTATAGTCGGGAATGAGCTGTAACAAACGATTCGATGCCTGTCAGCACTTGTCGCTGTCAAGATCGAGCTCTATAGCTTGAAATCGTTGAGCCTCAATCCCCGGATTCCGACGTCCACCTTAAACACATGACCACCGTTCTTGCGGCTCGATCCCTCGCCCTCGTCGTCCTCGGCAGTTGTTATGACAAGCTCAGTACCGACAAAGTGCACGCAAGTGGTGTTCTTGGTCGGCACTTTGATCTCTCCAACAATCTTGGCTGTGCTGGGGTCGATTCTAATGACACGTCCCTCTCCATATACAGCTTGCCAAAGGAACCCGTCTACATCTACACGGAACCCGTCGGGCTCGCCTGAACCATCATGGTTGTAGAAAACGCGCTTGTTAGAGATTTCCCCAGACTCGATATCAAAGTCAAAGGCATAAATCTCTCTGGCATTTGAGTGTGTGACATATAGTGTCTTTCCATCAGGAGACCAACCTGGTGTGTTGGGAATTGTCATGTTAGGCAGCTTGACCTCTCGTGACTTGGCGTCCATTAGATAGACCGCTCCTAGATCCAATATGTCAGACTTGATGAACAGGAGATGCAACGTAGAGTAAGTGGACAGGGTCCTGATGTTGGTGCATCGCTTTGCTTTGGGCAGGGTAGAGTACCTTCGGGCTTAAAGGGACCGAGTCCAAAGTCTGTCATTGTACCTAGCCAGAATCGACCCAGAGGATCCACGCCGCCATCGTTACTTCGCAGACGCTCATTAACCGGTTCTTCGAAAGGCTGAATAAGTTCGTATGTCTCCTTCTCAACGTCGAGAACAGCCAGCCCATACTTGACGCCAACGGCGATGCGTTCCTGGGGATCAACCCCAGCAATGTTTGCTGTGACAGTAGGACATACGTCTAATTGGATGGTTTTAAGAGACGGAGGGCCTTCAGCCACCTTCACATAATGTAGCCTCTTATTGCGGATATCGACAAAGCGCAGACTGCCCGATGATTCCTCATAGAAAGGTCCTTCACCCAGCAGACAGTGTGTCTCAAGCCAAGGCTTCTCAACCGTCCATTGCTGAATATTGGCGCTCATTGTCATCAGGCTCTGTACGCGTCTGATATTCTGTTAGTTTTTACGGCAGAATCACTTGAAAAATAAGGCTTTATACCAATCAGTAATGGCCAATGACGGGCGGGATTGAGGTCAGGATGATGCTCTATGATGTACGAGGTATGAGGGGAAACCGAGCGGGCCAGAGCAAGCGAAGTTGAGAGTGGGGAGCTCTCGTAGTGTGTTTTGATATAGAGGGCTATTAAGCATATGCGAGCAGTATCGAATTCAGGGGAGGGAAGAAACAAATTGAAAGTGAAGCAACTCCAAAGGAGAAGATAGATAGATTATTTTGACGCTTCGATTACGGATAAATCCAATGAAAGGCCTCATCCGGTTCGGCACGGATGTCGTTGAGTGTGCTCCGAAGCCAACTCCGGGCCCGCCGGGCCTCAGATCCGGTCTTTATGTATTTCATTCAAATTGCCATATTCAGACAGCCTGCACCGATTGTATATCTCGCAAAGTATGGATCTTGGTTCTTGCTACGGTGTAATTCCACTTTTCAGTCTCTAGAAGGGCCGTAGTGCATGTATGTTACTGAGATGAACAGCATGGAAGCGAATATGGACTCGGTCACACAAGTGGTCCGACCAAAATGTTGGCTTGTTGTGGCGTTGTCTGACCAACACGCGAACCAGACTGTCGGGACGTATGGTGTCGCGCAAGAAACGTAACTGGGCAGCAGAACTCGATTAAACTGTGCACAATCGTGAAGCGCGCTTGCGGCTGTGTGTGTCGGGTCCCAAAGGCGGCCGCAGAATGCATACATAGGTAGTTTGTGTAGGTATTAGACGCGGATTCTCGGGTGCGGCAGCTTGTTTAAATTGCCGCGCTCGTCGCGGGAGAGAAGAACGATAACTACTCAGCACGGTTGTGAAACCAACCACCGCATCGACTGTTCACCTCTTTCTTAGACCCAAGCCTTCGTCCAGCAAGTCTCATTTTTACTGTGGGCTCTGAATCTCTGGTGTTGTTCGTCTTCGAGTTGTTCCACGTGGGGCATGATCAAAGACCGTTATGGCCAGCCCCCACGCTCTTCAATACTGCAGCATGGTCATACTCGAACCTTTCCCAGGACGAATACCGAAACTCATCTGCATCCTAATTCGACGGATGACTCCTCTCATAAGAATCGGCAGCTTGGTAAGGATTGTGAGCGAGCATGACCAATGAAAGCCTTCTACTCCAGTTGAAAACTTCCTCGCATCCTCATATATGCACGCCAACAATGTACTGACGTGGTCAACGATCAATTCACCCGATTCGAACAGAAAACACACATTCGCGAAGCATCGTGACTTGGAAACCCAAGAACGATTTCAAAGGCTTGTCAGATCTTCCCTCCGGTCGCGGAATCAGGTCGTCATCGGGCAGCAACACCACCCTCATGGCGACCAAACCGGAACGTCAAAGGACAACGCATCAAGTACAGCTCAACCCGCAGTTCTCACGCATCTGCCGGCCGGTCAAATGTATGCAAGCGAGACACACACTCACACCGCCCTGCTGGAGCAGCAAAGATGCTGCAGCAGTAAAAAGGAGTGAAGCGGACGCGGCACCGTTGGCTGACAGATGCCTACCAACATTGTTACCCGCATTCACTAGCCATGCAGTGTGTGCGCAGTCGTTGGTTAGTGGTGCATCGATGCTGTGCTGCTGCATGTCGTAGATGCAAGAGTGGGCTTCTGCATGAACCAGGCCCAAGCTATACAACTTACTGTGAACTATTTGGCCGGCTATGACACCTCGACCTGCTTGGCCTTCAGTTGTTAGGGTCGTGTGGGTAAACTCCAAGAAATACCACGCTGCCAGCACATCCTGGGCCACGACAAGCCGCAACGCACGACAGGGCAGGGCAAATTAGCTGCAGATGCAAATGCATGCCATAGCTGTGTACAGATGTTCGTTGATTAGCTAGAAACGTTTTGCTTGGCTCTTTGACCCCTGGCTGCTTTCCCTGACCGCTCGTGGTCACGGGAGGCGTCGTGGGCCCACGATCGCCGCTGCTAGGCCAGGGATAGTTGTCGAGGCCAACGCTCGCAACAATTCAAGTCGTTCAACTCAATTCAAGTCTAACCCCCTGACTTGCAAGTCAGGAAAAAACCTCTCAAGTAAAGTCTACTTAGGTCCTGACTTGCAAGTCACTTAAATCAGTAGTAAAGTTAGTATTATATAGGTACCTTTTATTTCTTTTTTTATAGAATTTCCTAAAGGTTTAGGGTAAGTCTTCTTATCTTAGTCTCATCTTAGCCCTATCTTAGCTTTAGACTAACCTACTTATAAAAGACCCCCTTTATTCAAGTCCCTCAATTCAATCCAATTCAGCCAATCAAAATTCAACTCAATTCAACTCAGACCCCCTCCAAGTCAAGCCCCTGAAAAAGCCGGCTTGAATTGAATTATTGCGACCGTTGGTCGAGGCTGAAGGGCCAGAACATTGATCTCCTCTGCACCCTCCGCCCTCCTTCTCAGCACAAGCGCGAAGCGGTATAGAGTTTCGGGGAATAAGGCTACGTCTACAGCGTCTCAGCATGGGTTATGATGTCGTCGGACTTTAACGAGGTGATAGCTCGAAAGGACAAAAAGGTTGGTCATCGCTCCGAGGCAGGGGTCGGGAGCGCAAAGTAAATCGGCGACTTCTTGAAATAAACCTGGGATATCATCATTAGCTTTTAGAGATGGGCGGAGGCCATATCATACGCGCAGAGAACCGAACCAAAGACAACTAAAGTAATTACTAGGGACGGGCCGGTTCAAGAAAGGCGTTTCGGGGCTGATTGTAGAAGCCCATAAGCATCAAGGGATGGGGGCTGATCCTGATCCTGGCGACACACTCGACTTGTTTCATGACTTCTCCTCAGCCTCGCAGCTTGAGTCGTCCTTGTGGGATCTGCTGGCGAAGTAGCCAAGGCACTACTTGGGTGAGTCTTGCAGGTTGATATTGACGGTGACAGCCACGCAGATGTCTGTAATCTAAATGTCGAACTCCATCTGAATCTGTGTATAATTACACAACAATCGGAGGAAGTGATAGGATTCCATCAAGAATCCTACCCCGCAGTGATGAGACCGCCACCTCATGAACCTTTTGATTATTGCGTCTTGTTGATATTCAAGGCTTTCGGCTACCTATTCTTTCAACGATATCTCACCCCACCATAATCGACACCATAATCGGATTTGAAGTTATTGTAGTGTTGCGAAACTGTGTGATACATAGCTATGGCCATGAAAATGAAAGAAAGAAGGAATCATGTCGGAAAGGCTAGCATAAGCACTTTTCAATAGCCAGGCTGAAGGATAAAGCTGATATAGCAAGACTTGAACCAGAGGACTTCGGCTTTGACCAGGGCGCCTTGAGCCGACGGCATTCACACGATGCCAAACACTAAACACGCCCCGTCCCGTGCCTCCCAACGCTGTAACGTGCCGCTGAACAGAACTTTGCTGCTTGGTGTGATAGCGTTTCAAGTCAACATTATTGACGTCTAGTCCACCTCATTTCGCTTTCGAGGCGGTCATTTCCTGGGAGTCTGAAATAAATCGCCATGTGCACAATCACAGCGACGTCACACCACCCCTGGGCCGCACGTATCTGTGCGAGGTATGCCAATCTAAGATCAGCTAGGTAAAGCCAGCCATGTCAATATCTCTGATTGTTTGCTTTTTGTTCATTTTCATGACTGGCCAATGGATGTTGGAGTGAGTTGTGCACGCTAGTGCTTCATTTAGTGGTCTTGTGCTTTCAGGCGAGGGGATAACTAGGCATTCTGAATTGTTTGATGGTCCACAAGTTTGTTTTTTGCCGCGGCAGCGCTGAAAGAGTCTGGCTTAAGCCTGTGGTGACTTGTAGTGATGACCTAACATTCTTTACTATGGTACGATCTAATCCGTCCGTCCTGCGCGTGACATTGTCGATAGGTACGTAATATCGCGTCTGATCGTGGAAGCTTGCTAGACTCCAACCATTGCCCCGGTACGCGCGCGTGCCAGTAAGAGCTCCGACATCCACTCAACGCAGATTGGTCCTTTCCATTAGAGACAACTGTCATGGATGGTTGCATCTGCACGCTGGCGGGCCTTGCAGCTATGGACCAGGACCCTTCCCCGGTAGAGCCCCCTGGCTATGCAATTCACCGTGGCCCGTTAAGAATGCTGTCGTCGTGCGCAATGCCAGTGCGTCGAGTGCCCCTCGTTGCACGCACACCCACCCCTCGGCCAATGTACCGTATATCAACGCTCCAGGGGTTTTGGGGGAAGAATATCGTGAGCACGGAACGCTCAACAAATATCAAGAACCTCGCATGGCCTCTGCCATCATGGGAGGAAGAGAATGAAAGCGCTCATGGCGTTATGAGCGCAGTCTTCGAGGCATTCTATAAATGAAGTCCAGGAGAGGAAACGGGCCGTAGACGAGTTTTGTCTGTCAAGACGTGAAATGGGTATCGAAATCAGTCTTGGCGATGTCAACAACACCGCGTCGGAGTGTTTATCGTAGAAATGGGCAGTCACAAGAGTCCAGGGGCTTTCCGTCTTTCCGCGCAAGAATTGGTGCATGACATGGCATGTCGTGGCGTGAGACGCGTGCAAGTTTGAGTTAGAAGAGTTGAAGTTGAAATCGATGTTTGCTGGGATAATGATTGAGATGCTCGGAAAGGGTTTTCCATGATTGAATGCATGGAGTACGTAGCAAGTAGATATTGAAGTGGGTGATGTCGAGGGGAATTGCTAATTACGGCACGAATGAGGTGTACCTGCTCTTCTCATTTAATTGATGCCTGTACTACCTAAGGTAACGACAGCTCTTGCGTGACTGCCAATTTAGTAGACAGCGGCTATAGACGAGCTGCCTACCGTAATGGGTTCCTTCCTTCCCTCGACCAAGCTCAAGTGACTGACGATTTACTTTTCCTGCCAAAGAAATCTCTACTCCGAATCTCACATCAGTTGTCGTTGATTGATTCTTCGGCAGATCGTCATCATCAACATGTAACGGCAAATTATCCCACGGAGTCGACTTCTCTTCTTTCACCTCAAGGGGTGTCTCTACGAATACTTGCAGTACGGCCTCGCCTCCATCTGCAGCCCTGCCCTACATACCTTGGCTTCCAACGTCTCTTTTATGTCTCAGTCACACATCTCAGGGCAAGCAAGACAATGCAAGTGACTGCTGTCTTTATGCGGATTCATGGCTCTCTGTTATTCCGGTTTGGGTTCTGGTGGGCGACCCTATATGCAATGCCATGTCATCATGAACGACAATGATCTACTCTATATGCGAGCTTGCAACATCCGCATCCCATTCGAGGCCTGCGAAGCTTGCCCACATCAGTTCGAACTCCGTGGATAATCTACAGTTTGCACTCTTGCGCACTTTGGCTTTGGGTCATGAGAAAGGGAAAAAAAAAAAAAGGAAAAAACATATCAACTAATGTAACTCCAGTTAATTAGAACGCAATCAACCGCTCAAGGAACCAAGGTCTTGCAACGACTAGCCAGGGTCAGTTAGACTAAGGTCCGCACCACCCAAAACCACGGACACGGGGCGCAATGACGATCTTTTGTTTCTTTGTCCCATCTGATTCTCAGCTCTCCCATGGGGACCTGGGTGTTCCCGTACTGTACTGCCAGTATGTGCACTGTATCTTGGCTAACATAGCGGTATCTGTACAAGTGGGCTCGCCCTTGTCGTCTCTTTTCTCGCCTGCTTTGTAACCTCATACCCAGCGTTGCTTTTCGGATTTACACAAGGCGCGTTACTGCTACCGCGTCTATGTACTACGACTTTATCTTGGCCAAGAATCTCGTCTTTAGACTGACTTACAGTAGATCCATGGTCCACTTCGTGCATTGGTTAGTCGCCCACCAGGACTGACAATGGGACCTTGCCATCCTGTCATTCACTTCATGTCTGCTATGTCTCCTGGCATATATATACATACGTCTATCTTCATCGAAATTTGACAAGCAAGATACGTATAGAATGTGCTGATGGCGCTTGGGCTTGAATATAGACGGGCCGCAGTTGATCTTGCACGGGATCGATGCAGTGCTCTGATCGGAACATCACAACCACAACCGTGCCCACGGCTACCGCGGATACGTACACATGGCGCTCTAGCTTCCCTTGGTCTCCGGATGCTTGGGTTGCTAGCCCGCCAGCCAGTTTCTAAGCTAACTATCCGTAGACTGATGGCGGTGTCCAGCGAGTTCAGTTGAGTTAGCTGCCTTTGCTTCGGGATGATGTGAAGCATCCAGAATTTTTCGACTGAGGCCTGCCTGTTTTCCCAGCCTTGGTGGCCTCGTATGGTTCTGCGACCATTGAGCCCTGCAGCAGAGATTTTAACATTTATTGATACATCCGCAACCTTCCATATATCTTCAGTCGCAGATATTAAGGTCCGAGGAAGCTTGAGTTGAGCTCAATTCGCTTGTAGACTACACCGACTACCCTGACAGAGAGAACGAAGGATTGAAAAAAAATTGACATGACGGCAAAGCTACCGGTAGCTCCCCGTCTTTAGGGACCCCCCAGTATCCTAAGCCTTGCTGAGGACCCGATGTCGCGGAGCCTTGGTACGTACACACTACTCTTAGTCTTCATGAACCCCCCTGTTCAAAACGCTCCCCGGCATTAGCACCATTTCATCTCATGAGAGCTTGGCTAGCTTGGTCACAGTTGGACCCTAGCT
The DNA here is from genome assembly GCA_001654545.1 of Fusarium agapanthi. Taxonomy (NCBI): domain Eukaryota; kingdom Fungi; phylum Ascomycota; class Sordariomycetes; order Hypocreales; family Nectriaceae; genus Fusarium; species Fusarium agapanthi. Next base: position 41,030 of record LTDI01000084.1, on the reverse strand, counting down.
CTGAACCCCAGCTTAGTCTCAAAAGCTAAGCACGGCTTCTTTGCTAAGGTGTTGACCGTGGTCATTGCGGGACTTCTACTTTGGATGCCCGGGCCAGTTCTGGGGCTTGATAAGGGCTTGTCGCCGTACCAGGACCAGCTCAAGGCTTACACGGTTCGTACCAGAGCAAATAAAGAATACCACACGGTGTGGCCCTGGATTACAATAGCCCCATCCTAGGACAGACTCGCTTCTCGTACCTAGATGTTTTCTCTTGCTGCTGCCGAACAGACATCTTACATCACTAGAACTTCCCTGTGCCTGACACTGCTCTGTTCTTCCTCCATCTTCATTACTCTTTTCCATTTTTCTATTCTTACGGCCATACGATACCAGGCTATACAGCTCAATAACAACCTTCCCATCCACCGGCAAGGCTTGTTCTTCGTTGTTTAAGCCACGAAATCACCGTCTGCATCTGTTCAAGTTCTTCGCATTTCATCTCAAGCGGCTGTAAGATCCTCTCCAGAAGAGGTGACGTGGGCGACCAAGTACAGTACAGCAGATCCAATAATTGGAATTGCAAGGCGAGAGGATTGATTGAGACCTTGGCTCCATCCATAGCCACACAGCATCGGCCATTCAGAAGGGAAAGTTGTCTTTGAGGTGTATGATTTGCTGGCAGGCCTGTGCATTTGAGATATATCCCTGTCCCCAGTACTGGCTTTCGGCAAGCACACTTGCGTGGTTCATCTTCACCTGCAACCTATTTGCGAGTGTGCTAAGTTGTCTTTCCTTGAATCAAGCCAAAGGTCAGAGATCGCGTTGTGCGGTTCATGGTCGGGACTTGTTGCTGATTTCACCCCGGGTGACGGATTGATTTTCTATCCTTCAGTACAAATCCCCTGTTTTAACTCGGCTTGCGCAAGAGTGTTGATTATAAGAGGATTCTCAGAACTCTTATAGCATTACGACTCGTTTGCTTCCCCTCTGAAGCTCTGAAGAGTCTGCCTTAGTATTGCTTCAAGAGAGGACTGTTTGGGTTATCTTCCCATCCCGTCCGCATCAACAAACCATCCAATCTGGCGATTCAATCGACAAGCCTGTGGTCGCAGGCACAACCACCTCAGAGCAGACCCGGATCTGCCGCAACAGATTCGACCGGCGCATCGCCTAACTCTCCACGGACACCATCGACACCAACCTGGCCTTCCAGAGACTTCACTCTATCGAAGCAGGCTGCCAGCCAGGACAATAAACCACCATCTTTAGACAGGCTCGGGGAGGGTCAATGTGCCGACCCTCGTGGCCAGGTGTGCACAGGCGGTCTAGTCTCAATGTCGCATACTGGACCAGCATCTCAACATGCGTCACGTCGTTCTTCGAGGTCCCCCTTAGGCGATGACCAAGTCTCACCTTCCTCAGTTCGACACAGACAGCTCAGTGACCGCGATCTGCGCCAAGATGTGAGCAACGTTCCTTATACAAACGGCGAGGAAAGATTACAGCAGGTTCCCCAAAAGACCCTTGGTGTCCATAACATACTCAACCCTATGGAGCCACGACTACTGGCGTCAGGGGGTAGTGGTCATCTTCCTCCAGCAGCTCGTCCATCTGAATCCGTGACACCAGGCCAGGCAGTTGGCCCAATCTCTGGGTCTTTTGCTGGCGCACGAGCTTTCCCGCCAGCACAGCCTGCATCGATTTCTCTTCCAGGTACGCCCTTGGGGCCAATGACACCTATTGGAGGGCCTTCGTCAGGACGCAATTCCCCAACAGCTTTCCCATTTCCTGCCGTGAATAGTGCAAGACCAAGAGCAAGCCCGACACAGCATCCCCGAGCCATAAGCGTTAGTCATGTGCCATCTCGTGAATCTGATGGGCGACAGTCTTTACATGGCTTTTCATCTGCTAAGCGACCGTTCGAGGACATAACGCAGGAAGACACCAGAACTCAATATCCCCATCTCCATCCTCTGACGGGAGCACCTACTGGTCCTCCCTCAGCAATGTCGGATCATGGTAGGTTACATTCACAGCCGCTCGCTTCTCCTGGGACACACGCTCCTCTCTCTACTTTCCCCTCTAGCTATGCGCCGGGTCACGCGCAACCGCCTCTGGGACATTCTCAAACTTCATATTCTCCTAACATGCAGGCTGGTCGGCCCTTCCCGAGTCCGGGGCCCCCAAGCGAGTCCGCCTCACCATGGTCGGAAACACTGCGGAGACATGGGATGGGAGGGTCCCTTTTTGGCGTCGAGGGACAGCAAGCCATGTTGGCACTTCCGGGAAGCGAGGCACCTATTCCTGTGCATATGGACTTTTCGCAAGCGTCCAAGAAAGCGGACGAGAAGAGGCAGAGAAATGCAGTGGCTTCAACAAGGCACAGGAGGAAGAAGAAAATCATGCAGGAGGAGAACTCAAAACAACTACAAGAGCTTCGGGATGAAAGGCGTCTCATGGAGATACGGATTGAGGAGTTGATTCAACAGCGGGACTTCTACCGTGAAGACCGTAACCGTTTACGAGACATTGTCGCACAAACACCATCAATAAGTGGCCTTGCTGCTGGACCTCCTAGTCCTACTATTTCAACAAGCAATTCTTATGCAGAGACCGGGTCGTTAGCATCAGGGCCATCTGGGTCCATGAGTTACGGCGATGTGCTATCCAACGAAAGACCAGCCCAACGCCGTCGAACCGATGACCATCCTGAATATTCGCTTCCACCATACGGGTCCCCTGCGAGCGGTCACCCGAGTGCATCTCCTAGTGGACTACCTCTAATGCCCATGCCAGGTTATGGCGGGCCATCACGGCCATCATCTGCGGCATCCTCAGCGAGCGGTGAAAGGCTGCCGCCGCTGAGAGTAATGGAAGGTCGACCTCCTACTGGCCCACCCCCCGGGTCAGGTGTTCAAGAGCAGGATCCGCGAACTGGTCAGTGGGTTCCCGTTCAGCCTCGAGTTCCAGAGACAGGGTGGGCAACAAGGGACACTCACCGCAGGCCTTGATGCGATGGGATTTGAGATTTGAGACTTGCAAGCGTTTGGTTACGCATTACAGTTATAGAGACCCAGTGTTCTCGTCTATTATATAATATCGGAGTGGTTCAGGTTTTTGGCATGATTTTGGTAACTCGCGGGTGGGACCTTTGGAAGACGCATCTGTTGGGCAACCGACGAATTTATCGCAACTTGTAATGTTGTCTTGTCTTATCTTGTTTCCTTGTTCTCCGTTCTGATTACGTGTTTTCTGTTGTCCGAGTTCAGCATTGTTTGCATACACGGAGTGCTCATGACGGTTGTGTCGGTGTAAGCAGGTCTCTTTGTACCATGGACATGTTTTCACCTTTGTCATTCCGTGTTTCCTCTTGGGACTTGGGACGGACTGGACTGGAATATCGAGGTATCTGTCCAGGCCGAGGGTTTCTGTCCGCTTTTCACTCCTTTCTACTTGCTTCAGACTCCAGTTGTCTTGAACTAGGTGATGAGGCTGGGCTCTTCTGCGACTGGATATCCCTGGAGCCCTTGCTCCTCCAACAGTACATCGCCTCGAAGGCGATGGTATACTCGATCAATAAGTACAGGCAGCTGCGCTTTGCAAAAACACGCGGCAGAGAAATACCTTGAATTACAGTTATTTGGGGCTTGCAGACTCAAGCCAATCTCTTCAGTAATGGAAGGCATAGGTGCGGGTATAGACCAAGACCCATTTTCATTTTGTTCTTTCCTTTGTGTTTTATGAATGGTTATTTAGCTATTGTTTTGGTTGTTTTGTTGTTAGCATATCAGTTGATACCAGATTGGAATTGTGAATATCGCTTTGTATCCAATATTTATCTAGGGGGAAGTGGTTTGGGATGAGGCAGGAGTTCTCTCGGCTCTTCTTTGGCTTTCCTTTGTTGTGGGAGAGTGCTTTGGTGAGTGTTACCTGATACCCCGGATCTTTCTATGGATCGAAAAGCTCTTGAGTTACATAGTTTAGTTTAGTATAGTATAGTATAGGATAGAGTGAGAAAACACTAAGAATAAGCGTTTGTGCAGGAAGTACTTCTTGCATTTAATTATAACTTGTGTATCTGGTGCCTGTGAGAATGACTTTACTATTAGTCGAGATGCTACGGATGTTACAAGCAAGTTGCAGCGACGTATTGAGATGGAGAACGGAGACAACAACGTAACTACGGAGTATGTGAGTGAGCATGGCCGCGATATTGTCATACGGATACTATGTATGTTGTAAGAGATTTCGTCTGCTGGGATACACAAGTGACGTGTCCGAAACACTTGATGGTCTCTTTTGTTGTCTCCCTTCCCCCCTCTCCCTCTTCTGACTCGCCTTACCTTGGGCAGTGGACAACGGTCAAAGCCACCTCATGCAAACATATGGCGTTGGTGCTGTCTGTGACGGTTGTTGCATGCTCCGAAGTTAGCGGCAGTTAAGCCAACGGGAACGTTCCCAGGGGCAGGGGTGTTGCAGTACATACATACAGGATATGCACGTAGTGTAGTGTAGCTGCATATACCTACAGTACGTACAACACGTGTGTGCATACACCTATACATATTAGCTTTAGTAGATGCATGAGCTTGGTTTTTGTATGTATGTAGGTTGCCTCTGGTCGTGTTACAGTGTGTGTGGTCTGCTGTCGTCACATCCTCCAATCTCGGCTCTTTGGCCAGGGGTGCAACGAGTAAAAAAGGGTTTGACTTATTTTTTTTTGGCATTGGGCGGCTAGCGGCTAAGGCACATTAGTTTCCTATTCTGTCATATTATGTGCATGGAGATGGTGGTGATTCACATTAGATCACACTTGTTCAGGCAGGGGTTGTTATTAATCGCCTAGTGAGAGTGTGAGTACGTATACAAATTGGGCACCTACAAGGCGGACAGTACCTATTTGGATTAAGTTAGGTTGATATCACTCAGTGCCCAATCTCCAATGTAGGATCCTGTTGTAATCTCGGTTCTGTGTGTGATAGACCATGTACTCGATAATCTGTGATCTTCATCAACATACCTCACTAACGTAACTTTTATTAGGTACGTAATCTCGTGGTATTATCATCTTTTCATACCCGGCCCCCCCACTGTGATCGCGCTATCCCGCGTTATCGGATCATGTCATCCGCTTTAGCTGAACGAGAAATCTGATTTCCTGCCTGGCAGTCAGTCATCGACACCAACACCATCTCAGCCCGCACTGTGCGCTATAGTCCAGGTACTAACTATACTTTGGGCTCAAGGGGACGATGCGAGCATATTTAGCGAGCGATAGGTGTGCTATCTTGTTTTGTTTTGAGTTGCACCATGGTTGATTTTGCTAATTTAGGTGCCAACTTGTCTGTAAATACCTACATACCACATTGATGACCTCAGTTCACGAATACATCATGTTCAAGTGTAGGCAGCAGGTGCTCTCTGATGCCGAGTGTTCATCACAGGTCAAGTAAAAGATCAGGCGACTTATTTATGTAGGAAGAGTATGCAATTTATCTCATGGAACATTACAGTGCGTATCAGGCGAACCTGTTCTGCATACTGTGGCACCAGGTACTGTAGTTTAAACCTTGGGATTGCGCAAACACCCGTTAGTTTATAGGCTATTGAGGATTGATTGCCCGATGACACCAATACCTCATCAACTAATTACCAAGGGAGGCCTCGTATGCAAACATTGCTTACATATCTTGCGTATTGATGTTGCTTTCCATTTCCTTTTTTTCTTCCTTCCTTCCTTCCTTCCTTCCTTCCTTTCTTTCTTTCACAGCGCAAGGAAGGCTTGCAGGTAGCCAGCCGCAGTCAACTGACACCGCAGTCATGGCTGCGAGAACAACGCTACTAAAGCAGCCAAATCAGAGAATACGCGGAGATTCCTTTCTAAGTGTAACCCGCTTGTCTTGTTCCTCATCTGGTCTGGCACAAGGGGTAAAGCGAAATGTGATGGTTGTTTACTTGACGCCTCGCTCATGCTGAATGTTCCAAGTCACTTTGATCAGCCAATCGAGGAACTGCCCTGGATTTATGCCTCGTCGTGATGTTTATTCCCATTGACCGTGTCTGAATACGGGAGCTCGGACTGAATCACCTTCTATAATGAGGACCTTGGCATCAGGCTTTCTCGCCACTGGGTAGGAAACGGTATCATTCTCGTATAAACAAATTGTACTCATTGCTACTGTGACATGCATGATCTACGGACATGAACTTCAAGGTCCCCATGTCATGTCTTGCTGATTGCTGTGCCATGGTTCTTTTGGTTTATAGATGTACGCCTTGGAGTTGTTCATCTAATATTCACAGGCCCCCGGCTTACAGTTTGTCAATAGCGCTGTATCTTCTCGCGCAATTCACATTTGCAACAAGCGTGCTCCGTACCCTCCACAGTATTATGTTACGTCTAATCAATATTCTACCCTATGATGAGATTCAGCAGTGAAGGGCTGAAGCGACATAGCAAGTTTCAATAGTATGTCGATCCATACGAAATAACCCGATATGGTTTTGAAATGATAAACGATTGGCCAAAATGTAAATTTCAAAGTGATTATAGTAGAACACAACTAAACCATAAGCTAGCTGCTCAAATTCCACTATCAATCTCTCGGAGGATATCATGACTGAGTCGTGCTTACTTTATGCTTGATCAATATCAAACCTCGCCTAAGCAGGCATATTTATCGGTATCAGACGCCGTCAAGGGCTAACAGGGATCAGCCACTTCTTTATACTTATGCAGATACCTGATTAAGATGCTGAAACTATCCCTTTAGCTTTGATTTATAGTTATATCAATCAAAACCCCTGGTTAATTCAAATTCTTTGATCTGAAAATGAGTCACAAGGTAGTGTTAGCCAAGCCACACTATGTGGCCGCCACGTGTGGCTGGGACCTGTCCTGGCCAACCAGGAAGCTCCAAGCTCGACATCTGGCCTTGAGCGTCACCTCAACACCAAACACCCCGCGATCAACATCACGTCAATCTCTGTCAGGCGCATTGCGAATTTGGCTTCATTGAAAACGGTACCTCCCCCCACAAACCCCCAGATTTCATAAGAGAGGCATTGCCTCATCGCCATCATGGCCCCACCATTCCCTCGCTCGAGTATCGAGCTCGATTACCCCCTCTACGCCGTCGACTTTGACCCTGAGGACTCAACCCGAGTAGTTGTAGGTGGTGGAGGTGGTGCTGGCCGCTCTGGCGTTGGAAACAAAATTGTAAGTCGAGGTCTACGGGTGATGATTGGCGCATAGCAATGGACTAACGAGATGCGCAGACTGTTCTCGAAAGTGTTTCTCAAACAGAGCTCCGAACAGCTGGAGAGATCAACCTTTCACGCGATGAAGACAGCGTCATGTCCCTGGCAGTTGGCCCTCACAAGGGAAAGACAACATATCTCTACGCCGGTGTCAACTCCAGCCCAGATAGCATCGCAAAGGGCAAGAATGAACACCTCCGAATCCTAAGCGTCGACCCTTCGAAGCTGCGCACTGCTGTGGGGGCTAAGACACCCGATGCCAACATCTCAGAGGTCGCGCGTACCTCTCTCTTTGAAAACCCCGACCTCGATACGTATCAGCGACTATTGCGCATTGCGGGATCGACTGGTGCCGCGGCTACAGCGATGGGCAAGGAACCCCAATTGGCTATCTTTGACGCTGCGGGTGCTACAGCCAAACTACGAAGTGTTCTGAAACTAGACAAGGAGGCCGAGGATTTGGATATTGTGCAAACAGGGGAGAATGAGTTTCAAGTTGCCTACTGCTACAAGTACGAACTATATCTTGTCAAGGTCAGCGCCAAGGAGACCAGCGAACCGCAGCGGGTATACGTTATGCCAGACGACCATGGCGAAAGACCTGCCTTCCGAGCAATCCGTTATCTAAGCCCTCACTTCCTTGTCGCTGCGTCCAACCTACCCAAGCGAAGCGGAGTTGTGATACAGGCTTTGAGATTACCCAAGGAAGGCCAGCCAGATGCACGCCTGTCCATCAACGCCAGGATACCAAGGAAGATTTCTGCCACTGCTCTTGCTGTCGCAAACCTATCACCTCCAGCTTCTCCTCTGAACGCCCTCGGCGATACACAGTTCATCATTGCTGTTGCAGGCCACGATTCATCCATTTCACTCTATACACTGGAACACACAACAGGCGGCACTGTTGAGCTGCTTGCTAAACTATGGCACCTACACACTCTCAAGGAAGTCCACGGAACAGACAATATTACGGGAGTGGCATTCTCTCACTTTCAGACACCCAAGAACAACCTTCGTCAACAGTACATCAAACTCGCCAGCACATCTCTCCAGAAGACGTTAGCTGTCCACAGCATTCCCCTTGCGAAGCACGTCGATAAGTCTCCCCGCAATCCGAAGGGACCTCCTCGCCCTGTTCGCTACGTCACAGCTATGAAGTCCCGCGGTGTTTCCTCTCGTGCTCTTGGTATCACGATGGCTATCATGGCACTTATCATGGCCCTCGTTGCGCAGACTGTTCTCGAGCTCTATGGCGGATCTCGCCCAGTTCTTGGCGTGCAGAAGATATTCCCATCATGGCATGGCAGTCTGCGCAGCCCCGACCACCCACCCGCCGCCTTCTTGGCCGACGAATTCCTTGCCAAACTCGCAGGTCGTGATATCGCCAAGACTGCCACTAGTGAAACTCTGGTTGTTTACGAGGGTGATGTGCCTCCTGCAACCGCGGGTGAAGACGGCCAGGCCCCGGAACTCAAGCTTGATGTCCACGAGCCATCCATCCATGGCCCGGGCAAGACTTGGGAGGAGTTGGGTGAGGAGCAGAAGGAGGCCTGGAAGGCTCGTCTCAAGGAGGCTGGCGCCTGGACTCAGACCATGGGCGAGAACGTCTTCAAGGGCATTCTGTTCGGTGAGATTGCTGGTGCTGTCGGCCGAGCTGTTGCCGGTTAATGTAGTATCACTAGCGGCTCTTGAAAGTCACGACTCTGAAATCTTGTATTGTATCATAAGTTTGTGCTTTATTTACATGTTCTATATGATGGCGAGGGAGTACTCTGGGATCTGGTCTGCCGTTTTAAGCTCATCATGAAAAGGGCGGTAGCGCATACTGAAAGCCTATTACGTATTTAGGAAGATAATGTACATGTGTAGTTATAGTTTATTGTTATGGGTAATGTATTCTCTGCATCCAGGTTCTTCCCATCGCGTGTCGTGTGACTGGTCGGTCATGACTTTCCATCCATATCGCTGGCGGTGAGCGATAACCACGGAGTAAGAGATATCAAGAGATCAAGAGAGTATGTTCCAAAAGACCCGATTGATACTTGATCAATCACCTCGGGTATCACTGTCATAGTATACGTACTTCTCTGCGTAGTCTTCTTGAATGAGAAGCACGTAGGAGTGCGTCTATTATACTCTTGTTAGTCCCACTAGGTCACCACGGCATGGCACATTGATATTTCCAATACTCGTTGCTCAATATTTATGAATTAATACTACTTAACAATTAAGTTCAGGGTTAAACTGAGAACATTAGAATCCAAACCTGAAGTCAGCATTTGATGGTATCGAAGCTGCTGTTTGTAGAGGCAAAGGGGCCCATGAAATGCTTGTTGCAACAAAGATTAACATATGAATTATCTTCTCATACTTATTCTTGCATATCTGTGCGTATTCATGTTTAAAAATACTATTTTGACAGTGTTAAAAACACGATTCGAACTCTACAGAGTATGGCTATTCAACGCATACATACCCAAGAGCTTCGTTAGAACACACGTCAAACCTCTTTTTTATCACGCGACGTAGCGGATATGAAATCAACCCAGCTAGCCTGGCTACCTTCCATGGATATACTTATGGCCGTTATGTCGCTTTCATGTAGATCCCATGTCAACCGAAACCGATGGCTCGGGCGGTTGTATCTTCGATGAAAATCACCAGCAACTCGGCAACAGTTGGTGGTAATTATGCACCTTTTTCATATTAAAGGGCCTAACAGTAGTCTCATATGCCGGAGCAATATATGTTTGTGCATGTATATGAGTTGAGCTCCTTTGAGGAGTGAACCCCTGAGGGAGAAGCTGGTCTCATCATCCACCGGCGGCCTTATCAATACCGGGATGAGTGCTCGACCAGCTCAGCACGAAGTTCAACATGCAGGCATTTTGCCATAAGGAAACAGGTCAAGCATTTCGGCATCTGGGCCCTGTTACCCACGTGCTGGCTAGTGGCAATCGAAGCTGGTTGTCCCTTTGAAGTCCTCGATGTTTCAATGGGAAGCCCTAATAGTCCCCTTTTACAACACAATACCACCTATCACAGGTTCATGGACGCCTACTGCTGTAAGGCGATAGGCTTCTTACGTACCTCTATGCAAATCTTACGTTATTTTACCTCATGTTCATCAAGGGCATCTCAATGCTTGATAGCTGTAAAAGGTACTGTCGTCCCAAGCAACAACGTATGTAGTCAACGGAACTTTGGTCCCGCAAACGTGCCAGTTTGACAAGTCTAATAAAACGTTTCGGAATGTTCCACAATTCTTAGAGAAGTTAACTTAGGCCATCATGGTATCAGGAACGAGCGACACTATCGGGCTCCCGCATTCCAGTCGAGACGATCATTTCGATAATGTCTCTAGAGGCCAAAGGATATGCGGGCGTTGGGAGAGCCACCTAACTTGATGGACAGAGAGATCACTTGAATCTCAAAATCGCCAAGATGCAACTTGAGAAAGGCACCGTGGTCCCTCATTCTTCCACATCAGTTGGCAGTCTTCTGCTGCACCAGACACCATCATCGACAACCTGTAAGCACAGCGTGTACTGTCGGCGGCACAAACACCTGGGTATCGTAAGTTTAGGCCGTAGCCAGCCAGGCCGTTGCCAGGAACTGAATTGCTTCACCACGTTCAGAACGGCCCAACCGATGAAGGCCCCTTGCAGAACCATCCAGGGACTCGAGCCCTTCAACGTCTGTCTACGAAATTTTCGGTAAAGGGCTTGACAGACGAGAGCCGACGGTGCTCATGATTGGTACAACATCAATGATGGCTTCGCCATGACCAGTTCAAGGTTTGGTCCAAAACCTGTGGCGCTCCCGGATTCGGTCGAATCTTGAAAGTTGGCTTGTTTAGTGATGTCAGGTTCTCGTCCATTGCAAGTCGAATCTGTATGATGATTTGATGTTGATGTAGATTGTGTTGTTGTGAAACCTTGGCTCGGCCTTGATGTTACAGACAGAGACAGACACTGGGAGATCACGATTGAGGCTTGACAGATGACGCTATTTCAATGTCAACTTTGATGCGTTACAAGATCAAAGCGTTGTCAATTACACGATGAGTTGTGCTTTTGCAGAGTTTACTGTAGACATGAAACAAGGGCTCTCCTCTTAGACAGTACAGACTACTTACTACCATGGTCAAACCGTGGCAGACTGAAGAGATTGACAGGCATGGAAATAACAGGAGAAAGGACGTGCCAGACAAACAAACAAACAAACAGACCAGACCAGCCTCTGAAACGAAGAGCGCTGAACTCTGTGGCAATTGCAGATACTGAGTCTTCTACCTCCGTATTCTGCTGCTGCTACTGCTGCTGCTGTGCCCCTTTTGAAATGAAATGTTGTCTGTGGCTCAATTTGATTGAAATGGATCCCTCATTGATTGATTGACAGATGCTCAGGGCATCTACAGGGTTGTTCCCTGTCACGGAACCCTGATTTTCGCTTCTTGGCGACACATCCAGGCTCCAGCTACAGCGGTAGCTCTCAACACGTGTGAGAGGCTCGTTCGTTGTCTCTAATAAAACATTCTATTCTCTGTGTGTGCCGTTTTTCAAACAAACTCTCTTTTGTGGGTGAGTCTCTTGTGTTCTTTTCTTTTTATCTACAACATCGTAACCGTTTGAAACAAGAGCCCAACTCTATCTGCTTGAATCATGTGAATGCGTCTCGATGGAACTCGTTAAGATGCAGCACGACAAAAGAGGAAAAGCAAACAACTAAATCGACATGGATTGGCCTGCCCCTGTCTGTGGCGATATTTTGGAATTCCATCCACAATCCATTCCGTCCATTCCCACAGGCGTAGAGGCTCCCGGCTAGCTGGGTCGATCGTTGAATGCAATTAGACTCTTATTATATTCAACGTTGACTATAGCCTCTCATTTGCAAAGCACGATACAATGCCTTGAAATTGATGCTCTTAGAATTCATCCCTAGTCCGAGAGCCTCCCAAGTGAACAATAAACAACCCCTTGATTGAAAAATATCAGCCTGAAGCCGGAAGAACATGTCAGGGGCATCAGCCACGTTGGTGTCCCCAACATACGTAGTTGGCTGACGTGATCGATTCGGCATTCATGGTTCTATCGTAACTCGACCACCAAATCGGGTCTGAGTCTGACCACAACAATAAGTGAGATACGATGTTTGCTGGGCTGAAAGTCCACTGTACATTACGAGTCCTTCTTGTTCGTCCTCGTCCTCGTCCTCTTCAGGCAGGTCTACCAAAAAGGGCGAGGAAAATATTTGGAGACAATGGCTCCAAAAGCCTCCCGGCCCCAAACGGCATCGTCTCTGTCTAGGACAAGACCATCACGAACTATTCCTTCCGTGGGCGTCGCCAACTGGTTGGGACGTAATTACAAGCGAGTCAAGCTGTTTACGCATACGCAGATCAAGCAATAACCAGTAGATCTCGTCGATCTGGAGAGACATGTTACAGAGAGAGAGGGGGGAGAAAAAGAAATAGACACATCCAGCTGAAGAAACACGAACGAACGAACGAACGAACGAATTTGTCCGGGCATGGGCCAATGTCAAAGCGCACGGCACAGGCTGATTCTTTGGACCAGCTGCAGGGGCATGGCATAGCATGGCTGAGCGGACAAAGCAGGGCAGGACGAGGCGAATGAAGGCAAGGGGAGAGGATTCTTCAAGCAGAGAGGAGCTGCGGTGAGACATTCTCCTCAATACTTTTGGGGCAGCTTGAAACTGAGGTAGCACGAGTGTTATTCTTAGTGATGAGGCAGCCATGAACTGACATGGTGAGATTATCTTATGCCATTAAGATACCAAAGTTCAATAACAGACCTCAACTAAGAGTAACGTTTCGTCGTGAGAGACAAAAAATCATCTGAATCTCTTCAATAGAGTTTCCTAGGGCCAAAAGTCTCCATTTGGGGAAAATGGTGGGGTCGGTTGTCAGATCTCACCAGCCACATGTTGATGCGGGAGCTAAAGCGGATCGTCGCTGGGCAGAAAGAGAGACAAAGAAAAGGAAGAAGACGGCAATTAATATAGCTAGGTAGTCTGACTTGTAGGCTTGTGTTTCTGCAATCACATACGACATGCGACAATCATGCCGATACTTCTTCACATCTCATGTTGGCGATCAGTAAAGTCCGATACTGTTAAAGCTATCGAGGCGGTGATGGTTGATCGACGGCACTTGTCAGGACCTGCTAGTCGCGTGAGAGAGGACAATATAGTTCGGTGAAATCTGAATGGATACTCGAGATATCTGCCCCTGCCCGTACTAAGAGCTTGGGTTAATGCAAGGAGTATCTGTATATTAGCTACATAATAATCGCATTACAAATTAAGACGAACGCCTAACTAAGAGCCCAGCTCTCTTTACACAAGCCAAGATCTCATTAAATTGACCGCCCGTCTTGGCAGCGTTAATCGGAAAAGATGTCGGATGCAGGGTAGATGTCCTATCTAGGTACTTACTTACTGGCTTCAGTGTCGGTACCTTGTAGCATATCTAGTACCCCTTTTAAAAGAAAGAGAGAAAGAAAAATACCCGGGAGAGCATAAATTCCTATTAGATGGTTCGTGATCAAAAAGACACGACCCGATCTGGTTTTATATAGAGACAGAACCGCTAATAGGATTCCCAGGTGATGTATCCGTATGTCTCGGGAGATGCAGCTGGATTATGTGTTTAGACTGGTTTAAGCTTTATTAGTCTACGGGGTAGATGGTTTATTATCTGGGCGCTAAAAAGGTTGCAGTGGGCAATCGCTTGCAAGGAAAAAGAAACAATAAAAGAAGAAAAAGGAAGGTGAACCAAGACTTGCATATACATATATACATATGAATAATAGCCGAGTTAATTCGACTTCAGTTATATGTGTATGTATGTTAACCATTTATTCACCACTGTAACAAACACAGTTGATGATGAGAAGACAGAAAGAAAGAAAGAAAGAAAGAAAGAAAGAAAGAAAGAAAGAGATAACTACGCCACCAACGGTTGGATCGCAAGCGGGACGATCGAGAATCCCAATTCGAGTCCCGTAGGACTGGGTCTTGGGAGGGCAGGCCCCCAGTTCATCAACAAAAGTCAAGTCAAGTCAAGTCAGGCCAGGCCAGACCAAACCAGACCAGATCAGAGCTGCCAGGGTCCGGGCGATTTTAGAATTCGACGCTACCAGAGTTATTCCCTTTGATGGTCAGCAAGGGGAGCAGAGCAATACACCATGCAAAGTTTGACATTATTGGACCGAGGCTGAAAAAGAGACATCCATCGACGGAAATAGGTTTGTGAGTGAATGAGTGATGATGAGATGAGATGAGATCAGATCAGAGATCCACATTCAGTGGTGCTTCAGCGGTTGAAACTTGAGTTGGAGTACTTACAGCAACAATGAGGACCTCTCCGCATCGAGTGAGTGGATGGACTGGAGGGAGTTGGGCAGGGCTGAGATGCCCAACTCAATCTGACAGTCATCGACGTCCATATCTATCTATCTACGGATACTGAACCCATATGTCAAGTCATTCATGATAAGGGTGAGACAAAAACATGGTGGCATTGCTGATACCATATCACATTATCACTGTAAAACATCCATCACAGATCAAGCATACCAATCAGTCAGAACTGACTGAATGAACCAAGATTCATGAGGACCCCTCGACTGCCCTGGTTTTTCTTCATCTGGGCCTCTGGCCAATTGACCTGAAGCTAAAGCGGTGGCACTAAGCCCAGCCAAGCCTAGACGCCAGGAGCCACCATTTACCACCAAAAGGTGAATGAATGAATTGGTGGTGGTGGTGGTGACGGCATTAAGCCAGCCTGACCAGGGACCCTCCCACCTTTTTGATCCTCCTCAATGTCAAGTTTTTCTGATCTCAGAGGGCCCAATACACATAATATCTCCAATTTCGAAAGTGGGAAACAGCATAAATCGCCGATTTTCTTCAAGATCATCTAGTAAATCACGCGCCGACAGTTCACACTATCACATCCATCGATGGAGAGAGCAACACTGAGCGCGCCTCCAAAAAAGGTGTGAGCGGACGGGGGTCTTCCCAGATGCACATGGGGGCATGTGCAGGGGTTCTAGGACCACGCTCCCTGGTGAGGCGACCAAGGGCGGGAAGAGAAGGGAAGCTCAAGAGACTCAAAGACTAAAAAGACTTGAATGAAAGATTGATGAATGGATTGACTTTACATGATCTGGGTTAGATATTCATATTGATCGTGCTGTCGGCATATGCTTTTTATTTTATTTTTTATAGATGATCGAGAGAAGGAGTCTTTCATGCCCCTTTATTGATGAAATGAAAGGAGGTGAAAGAAATGACTTGCTGATGCTCAGTCAATATGTCAGTCAGTGCCCGGTGTGAGTGAGTGTGTGTGTGACGATGACATCCCGGGCCTCGTGGCATCTCCGCATCCAACTCTTTTTTCAAAGGAACCGTAGCCTTAGCAGTAGATGCTCATAGATTCACCTTGAAGAGTTCAGGGAACTTCAATGACCATGAGATATCTGACTGAGAGTTTACTCACAAGCCATAGTCTCCTTCAAGTTCTTTCTCTGAAAACTGTTTTATGTCGGAGTCTTTGGCTTGACGGACGGTGTGTCGTCGAGGTCGTTGATGAGGTGGAGTTTGGACTATGAGATCCCTTGACAAGAATGGGTCCCCTTATTGTTCACCCCCGTCAATCTCTCTCCATTCACGAGCACCACCGTAAACAAGATGCTGCTGAATACCTCATTCAATTGTTCTCTGAGAATCAGGAACTCTCCTATCTTTCAACCATCATTTATTGGCAATTCATTACCTGGTCAGAAGTCGCACCATGTCCTGCTGAGGTGACGGATGATCCACGAGCCAAGGCCAGTGACTGACAGCCCACCACCACCACTAACTACCAATCCCACCACCTTCAAACGCTTCTCTCCTGCAAGGCAAAGTACGTGGAAGTGGAAGTGGGAGTGGAAGTCTTCCATACATTGGACCCGGGTGGGCCGCCTCTCTTTTTTTTACCTTGCCTTGCATTTCAGACATGCCGCTGCAGCCTGTTGAAAGTGCATATTGATTGATCATGCTCAGACTGTCCTTGGAAGCCAGTTGAAATGAATGAGATCCTATAATAGAGCTGTGTGTGTATGTGCATGCAAGAAACACAATGCAATGTGCTCAAGGACTGGCTTCAAACATGGAAGACAAGAACAAATAGAGACCCTCCTGTCAATGCTGGCGCCCATCAAAGTACCTGGTACCGTACCTGGGCGCCCTCACAATTCCCCAACCAGACTAGGGGAACAGGGATGTCTGCCCTTTTCAAACAACCAGGACTTCTCCAGTTCCGGGAGTGCAATGAGACTTGACCTCGACCTTTGATATGATAAGGAGAACAAAAAACATTCAGTCAGAGGGTTCGCTTTGTCCAGACTCAAATTGTCGAGATATTTCTTTCAACCTCGATTAGGTCTTCTTTCATTCTTCCTCTCTCCGACTCGACGGGGGACTCGGCCAATGACAAGGCCGTCGAAATGTGAATGTGCCTCTTGTTCTTGTCCCGTCGTGCAAGCGTGTCACCTTTGTCTCCAATGCTTTGTCGCAGGTTCTCCCTCCTCAGGCTCCTCTTCACTTCCGTTTGAGGTTCGACGTCTTGTCTACCCCACTGATGTGCGGTCCATCCTTGACCAACACCTTGTTTGGCGATATAAGGTTGATCAACGTTGAGAGAATGAGATAGAGAGGGAGAGAGAGTTTATGAATTGAAATTGAGCAATGCTATGGGTTATTTTTTGTTAACATTGTTGCAAAGCGTTTTGCTAGACCGTGCACCGTTGAGATCAAGGGTCGTTACTCTGATGCTCGGTACCATTTGTTTCAACTGTCGCCAATCCCAGACACCACAGGCAGGTATCCTGGGTAGTAGAGACAGCACAGCACGCAACAGCGCGCACGGCAGAGACTTTCATCGTACCTACTCTGCTTGCTGTACCTTTCCGTCCATTGATTTGGAGAAATGATTCTAGCGGCCGTCCAACGACGGATAGACGCCGCCCATTAGCTCATGCGACCGACGCCTCAACTTTTGGTGGATATGGATACTCAAGGGAAATACCTAGAGGAGGATGAGTTGGAGGGGTCGCCCACAAAAAACCTACATGCCACACTGGGCTGAACATCTGTGAAACAGACAGCAGACGTTGAAGAGAAACAGGTTGTAAGCTGATAATGAATGCCGCATACACCTGAAGAAGCGGCAGCGGCAGAGCAGGCAGTCGACATGCATGGTTCAGATGGCGGTATGGTTACGTACCTTACCTGGACGAGGCCATCTCCAAGACTGTGCAGTGTGATATTTCCTCCAAAGCCTCAGGGTTCTCTCTCTTGGTTCTGTCCTCGAGAGAGAGACAGACACAAGAGACAAGAGACAAGAGACAGACGGTCAGGTACTGGTACCGCATACCCATGGAACCAGTCCAACTCAGGGATAGCCTCGCTCTAGGCTCAGGCCCAGGCGCCCTGCCGACGCTTGTCCATGCCCCCTGTCGTCTCTTCTTGGCTCTAGTGCGACTCTGCCGTATCCACCATGACCTTGGAAGTTCCATGAACCTCTTTTCTGTCTACGTGGTTAACGAGCTGCTCCTCTCGATTTGCACGTGTGAGCGAGAAGGAAGATGGAGATGGGACAAGAGAGCTGAATGTTTGAAACATTTGGTGAGTGAAGAGAAGAGAAGGGATCTACGGGGGGTTGAGGGTACACATGGGGACTTTCTTGGGGTTAGAGTTTGATAGTGGACTCGTGCCTGGAATTGGAATTCGTTTTGGCAACAGTGCCGTAACCGTGAGGACAAGACAGTGAAGGGACAGGAAGAGGCGAGGAGGGACAAGAAAAGTTGAGACCTTTATCCTAAGAGACAAAAAGACTCGGTTAAGTTTCGTATTGTGTAGTATGTGCTTAGATTAGTTGTTTTTGACAGTTCAGTTCAAGGTCACAGGTTTTATTTCTCCCTGCGGCGAGAGGTCCCTTGGAAGCAGGCAGGGCCTTGTTGATTGATATTGGATCATTCACTCCCGTCAGTGAATGAGCATCCACCCCAAAGAGGAATTCTCCCTGTCATGTCTGTATCATCCGTCACATGGTCATTTTCCCTTATCTCTTCGTCTTTATTCATGGCCTTTACTGCTTCTGAGCTTCTGCAACCTCTTGAGAGGCAGTGATTGACTTGACTCATTGCTACCGTCATCGGTATCGAGATTCAAGTCGTCGTCATTCCCAGTCAAGCTCAGCAGTCCAGGCCAGCCAGTTCCATAATAAAAGTGAATTGCTCCAACTCGGCAGTCGCCCTGGCCCTGTATCTCCTGACCTATCAAACCTACAGCAGATTGACAGAGTGGAAAAGGTATCAGATACATCCCATACACCAGACTTGACCGGGATGGCTTAGGCGACCAGGGTCCCTTGGTAGTAAGGCAAGGTAAGGTAGTGCTAGTGGCCCGGCGCCGCCCAAATTCCACAGTCCACACCTACCTCACTACCAGCCTACCTAGTAGGTCTTGCTGAGGTGCTGCTGCCATCTTGGAACCCCCAACTCGAGGCGCTTGCGACCTTTTTTCACCAAAACAACACCAAAACCGTTGACCATCACCGCCGTAGGTCGATCGGTGAACTCGACTCTTTCTTCCTTCTCTCTTCTCCTCTCGCTGGGCTTCAACTCCGACGGCGTTTGTCGTTTGTTTGCTTGACGACCATCGCATCCACCTTGGCGATCCTTCTTTTTCTTATTCGACTTTATTTGGTTACTTTGCATTTTCTAGACGCTTTACCATCCTCGAATACCGCGAGTCGATCCGCTCCGCCAGTCTCGACGATAAGTCCTTGACTGAATCACGCCTCGCCTGGCAGTCTTCCACCGCCTGTCCACCCTGTACGAAAGATAAATTTCTTTAATACCTGACGAGAGTAATTCTGCTGCCGCCAACTACCTAAACGCTTCGTTCGCGACGTCACAAATTCGATCCGGCTTTGGCACTGAATGCACGGCAACATTTGACGACAACCCGATACTCGAACAGATTTTCGACACGCGTAACATAATTCATTTTTGTCCAATTTCAAGGGTGAACAACTGCCTTGTTGCACAAACGACCGCCTTTTTATGGATCGCCTTGTGTTTTCGTAGGCTCCTTAGACGCAACCTCCGCCTCGTTAGTCAACCACAGTCCAAACGGACCCCCCGCCAATACCTTTGCACCGCCTTGCCCGACATACTTTTGTACATTTTTGATCTCGTGATCTACCTCAACTTTAACCTTCGCTACCTCACCTTGGCCCAGTTACTTCTCAAACGACGAAATTATCGGTCGAGATATCTACTGCTTGCTAGCCTGGGTCTTGTTCCCTCAACTTGGAAGCGGCCATGGCGGCCAATATGCAGCACATGGCTGGGGCCGGGCAGATGATGCAGCAGCCGATGCGCAAGCCGACCCCCAATCAGCTGCAGCAGATAGTGTACCAAAACCTTGTCCAACATACACAGCCATTCACTGGCATATGTTGGCAAGCCAATGTAGCCATCAGTGATCGCATGGGTAAGACCATGAACTTGTATGGCCCTACTTAAACTCTGCTACGAACCTTGCTGACTTGTCAAAGGATAACCAACATTTCTCTTGCCATGAACGGAGGGGATTACATGAAGGGGGCTGAATGGGGCTGCAACTTTGAGCGTGAAGCATTTCACAAATCTGCTACAAAGGTACGCACATTAAAACTTCTCTTTTCTGAACCCTAAACTTCCTCCTCCAGACACGTTACTCACAACCATCACAGGAAATTTACGATCAGGAGATGGGTAATAAGATCATGGAATTCTTTAAGAGACGCCAGGCCAATGAACCCACGCTCCAGAATAGTATCAATGTCAGCGCTCAAGCGCAGGCACAGGCACAAGCCCAAGCGATGATGAATATGCAGATGGGACGCGGCATGGGCCAAGGCCCGCAGCAAGGCTTCCAGTCTATGCAGCACCCGATGCAAGGTGGCCAGATGAACCAAGCACAACAACAATTGTCGATGAATGCCGGAATGAACATGGGCATGCCGAACCAAGCTGGTCGTGGGATGGGCCCAGGCCAGCAGATGATAGGTATGGCTGGAGGTCAGAACCGACCTCAACCAAATTCATTCCCCTCTGACATGGCACGGCTTTCGCAACAAGACAGAGTTAAAGTTAGCGAGCTCGCACAAAAGATGTTCAACACTGCCTCGGATCAGCAGAAACAAAACACTCGAATGCAACTTTCTCAAAGGATAACCCCCACGCAGATGAACGAACTCACTGCGCAGGGCAAAGATCCTTTGATGTGGTTTTATCAAAATCAAGCGTTCCAAGTTCTCAAAGCGAACATGGCCAGAATTCAACAGGGCCAGCAGCCGCCAGGGATGGGACAGAATCCCAACAATAATCAAGCACCCATGATGCAACAGCAGGCAAGTCAGCAAGGACTTCGCCAGCAGCAGGGTCAGATCCCTCAACAAGGGCAGCAGCAGCATGCTATGATGAACGGCAACCAAGGCAACAACGACTATAACTCTTTCGCACCCAACATGGACAGCATCGAGAAACAGCAAATGAATGGTTTGATGGCTCAGCAAGCCGGTCAGATGGTAGTCCCTGCCAGCGCCGGACCGAATCGAAACGGGACGCCCCAACCGATGGGCCAGAACGCACCTAACCAGCAAGGTCCTAATCAAGGCCAGCGACCGCCGCAACAACAGCAGCAGAACATGAATCTTCAGCAAATGAAGATGAATCAAGTCTCGCAGCAGTCACAGGCACAACTACAGGCACAGCAGATGAAGCAGATGCAAAATCAGGCAGGCATGGCTGCCAACATGCAGCCTTCCCAAAGTCCTGCAATGAACACCCTTAACACACCTGTTTCTCGGCCTGGCAACATGAACCAGGGTGCTGGACAGGGCGGTGTTCAGTTCGGGGATCAGCGATTCAACCAGGGAGCGCAGCGGCCTAACAACCAAACATTCCAGAACATGCTGGCAAGTCTACCGCAGGAGCAACGTCAGATTGTGAGCGGTCTGACTCCGGATAAGTTGAACGAGGTAATGCAGCGTTGGCAGTCAAAGCGCAATGAGCAAATGGGCCTAAATAATGGTGGACAACTTCCTCCAGGCCAAATGGGGAACCGACCTCCAAGCCAGATGAACCCAATGAACCCCAACGGTGCTGGACAAATGCCAGTCAATATGCAGCAGCAGCAAAATGGAATGCCCATGAATAGCAACCCGCAGCAAATGCAGATGCCTCGGCTGGCCCCTAACCAGCAGCTGGCTATGATGGACTCTATGGACTTACCTCCTCAAGTCCTCACCCAGCTCCAGACTCAGATTCCCCCAGAGGTCAAGAAATGGGGACAGCTCAAGATCTGGCTTCAGCAAAACAACATTCCTCAGCAACTACGGACGCAACTGGCAGCCGTCCAACAAAGGCAGTTCCAACTCGCCCTTCAGCGACGCGCTAGTGCCATGCAACAGCAGCAACCGGGCCAGCCAGGACAGCAGCTTTCACCTCAACAGCAAGGTCAACAAGCGCAGCAGCCAGGACAAAACAATGCCAACACTGGCATGCAAGCGCCAGGTGGACCTGGACCCAATCCCCTCCAAGCAGGACGACCACAGATGCCTGTCAATATACCAGCACACATCCTGCAGGTTTCTCCGCACGAAATAGCGACACTTCGGAATAGACCTCAGTTCGCTCAAGCGACTGACGAACAATTGCGCACTGCGATTCTCCAGATGAAGCGGAGTTCCTGGGCGAGCCAGCAGGCACAGCAAATGCGAAACCAACAAGCCCAGGCTCATATGGCGCAAGCCCGTAATGGTCAAGGCCAGCAAGGTATGCAGACACAAATGGGTGTTCCCCCGACACAAATGCAGCTTCAACAACCACCCCAGGCAAACCAAACACCACAGGCCCAGAACATGTCAGGAGTCAACAATATGGGACCGAATAATGCTGCTCAACAAGCAGCCCAGAAACAACCAAGCGTGACTCCAGAGCAAGCACGAAATGCTCGCCCTCAACCTGCCAACAACCGAGCACAGCCTCCAAACCCATCGCCGGCATCCGCCCCAAAGAACCTTAAGCGCCCGAGCAACGACGATGCCATCGACGTACCGGAAACCGCAAAGGCAGCGCCCGCGAGACCAGCGTCACAGCCCAACCAGCCACAGCAGGCCCAAGGCCTAAGACTGTTGACTCCTCAGCAAATTGCACAGCTCACGCCAGAGCAACGAGCTAAATACGAAGCGATGATGAGGGCACAGATGAACAAGGCAGGCCAGATTCCTCAAGGTGCAAACGAAATACTCTCGCGTCTTAAGTTACTAGGACAAGAAGAGCAACGACAATCTGTGAAAGAGAACGACCCTGAGATTCCGATGTCACAACGGGAATACCAGGAGACAGCAGAGAAGCTCAAGAAAATTGTGGTTGATATGAGCAAGATCGGCCGTGGTTTGAGCAGATGGTATGGTCTCACGCGTGATGACCAAAGAGCGAAGATGTTCTTCCGAACTGTAAGTCTACATCCAGCTGTATCATGGATGGCATGCACTAACTCAGAACAGCGATGGAGGATTCTTAAGCAGTTCTCTGATGGCGAGAAGATGTCTGTGCCTAAAAGCGTGTTCACGATGCGAGCCGTGGAAATCGATCAGGCTCGAAATATGCTAGAGAGCATGGCGAAGGATCTCGCCGCGAGCGTGTATGCCAGAGGCCTGAATAATGCCAACAGACAACCCACACCCCAAAATCAGAATGCCCAGTCTGCCCAACCACAACAGCCATTCTCTCAACAGCAGCAATCTCAACCTCAACCTGATCAGTCAACGCAACCTCCAGGAGGACAAGCAGCTCCTGCCAACGCCGAAAACGGTCGCCGTAACTCTCAAGCTCAGAATACTACTCCCAAGGGAGGCAATAAGGGTTCGCGGGCCCCAGAAGCTCCTACAAGCGCTCGGCCCCCCTTCCAGTTGCCTCCTCATGGCAACCCGACTTATGTCGCACCATCGAAGGAGCTCAACCTGCAGCTACCGACAGGACGCAAGAAGCAAAAGACTGGACAGACACCCCAGGGCGCTACGCCCTCGCCTAAAATTAGCAAGAAAGGATCTCCTGAGCTCCGAAGGGCGTCCGAAGCGCAGTTGCCACCTAAGCCAGTCTTTCTCTGCAAGGAACCGGAGTGCGAGTTTTCAACCACTGGTTATAGCACTGAGCAAGCTCTTCAACAGCACGTCTACGAGGAGCACACGAAGCCTCGAGAAGATCCTCTCAAGTTTGCTCAGGAGAACCTGGCCTTGGCCCTCGGACTCGAACCCGATGGCACTATCAAGCGGGAACCAGGTACTGAAGCTGCTGCAATGAGCTTGACCAACTCCAAGCAAGGCCAGACACCTGTCACTATGGCGGCAACTCCTGTGTCTATTACCGATGCCGGTATGAAGCGATCGGCCAGTAGTATGGGCAAACCCCAAGACAAGGCTGGCCTCAAAGCTGGCACAACCCCCAAGATGGCGGATATCAAACCGGTTGAACCGGCTGCAGTTGATCCTTGGGCCAATGCGACTATCGACACGGAGATGCTGGTGAACAACCTTGGAGTTGAGCGCGGGTACGGATTTTACGATAACCCCTACTATGACCTCAACGCTCTTAGCTACTTGACACCCAGAGACACACCTGACTCGGTCAAGGATAATGGTAGCAGCGAGCCCAACAGCGATCTCCCAGAAGGTGCAGCCATCGACGTTAATGCGGATTGGCATAACATGGATACCGACCTGCTCCTGAACATGACCAACACTTTGGACGCAAGCGGTGTAATGGGTATTGACTCCTCAGCGTTATTCGACCCGCCATCGTTGCAAGAACCGGACTGGGAGGATGTGAAGATGGACTTTTCGAAACCTTTCCAATTCGACACTAGCCAACATTATTATATGGCAACTTCATAATAATCGCAGCCGTTGAACGGCATTATACAACAGACGGATTGATTACCGAGCCACCACAAGTAGGCCGGTAATTAGGGCTTTCAGGTCCGGGAGATATACCCCACACATGATATGTTTTGTTTTTGTCTTGTCACCAAGACCCGTGGTGGTTTTTGTTAATTGCATTTTGTTTTGGATAACACTTTAGGGATGCGGATCGAAGCCAGGTGACGGCAGTAAAAGGTGGACGCGGCTGAAAAAACAACATGGAGGGCGCTTTGTTCTGGACCAAGGACGAAAGGCAGGGTGTGATTTGGCAGAGGATATACAGGAGTTTGACTGGCAGGAGGCTTTGTTTGTAATGCATGATGCTTTGATTTATGATGTTATTCGAAGCGCAAAGTCGGAATTAGTGGCTAGGGCTTATGAGATTCATAGACATGGACTCTGAGCAAATGATACCCAGCATTTTGCTACTTGACAGTTGTATATGTACGTGTATTCGCCCGTGTTATTATGTTGGTCAAGATTGACTTGAGGTTCGGCCAACGCCCGTTCCTGCATCCGGGCCGCACCGGGAATCGAGCCCCACAAGGCACGCGCCTCCCGTCTCCGGAGGCACAAACGCTAGGCCGTCTTTGGAATAGAACGATGGACCCTCCGACACGGCACGCGAATCTGCAGTGTTGACGGCTGGGGAAGATTATGTAAGAGCCGCTAGACCGGTTTAGGAAATAAGTCAACATGAGCGAGGTTGACCGAGATTTGAGACAAGGATATAAAGCGCGACCGTGTCGGGCGTAAGAGGCTGGGTTAGGGTTACGGACGTGACGGGCGAGGTCAATTAAAGAAGAGTAGGTATAATGATACACTTTCTGGGGTTTGCTACTAGTGGGTGAAGATATACCAATGAGTGTCAGTAGTGTTGAGGGAGAAAGAGAGACATTGACATCCATAATTGAATATGAAGAATTAAAGAGTAATAGTCTGTTTCAAAGTGTTGATCTCCTTGCATAATTATTTATTGTTGTCGTTTTCGTTGACCAGGAACGACGCCATTTATATCCTTACCTTACCTTGACCATTTTCCGTTTTCTCCAATCCAAAAAAGCCACCACCCCACCTTATCTTATCGCCCGCGTCCCTTTAACAAAACCACCACTTTACTTGGCTCTACTTTACCATTTCCCATCCCAACGTCCTCCCACTAACACGCATTGACACGCGACTAAAGCATACAAGCCTTGAGCTCTCTCTTGTTCATACTTTTGTTTCTCACTCTCTCGTGTATACATAAACAGTGCTTCAGCTTGCAATGGAGCAATCAGCTACATCATCCTCTACATCATCACCTACGAAGCGACGCGCCCTCGCTCCCTTGGATTCTAACGCGCTCGCTGCACCAAAGAACTTGTTCAAGCCTGCATTGGGTCATAGTCCTGTAAAGATGGCTATCGAGGGGAGGAAGAGGTTGCTCGATATTGAGGGTAGCGCGCCTACTGCTAAGAAGGCGTGTCTGGGACGTGATGAGGTATGCTCGATTACTTACAAGAAGTCATGATGGGAAATGAACTTGAAGCTAACATTGATTGTATAGGACGCGTCTGAGAGAAGTGCCAGTCCTGATGTTAGCTCTGTCTTCGACACGTCTGCCAACGATAATTCATGGGCCACTGCTGCAACCGAGCATGATACAGCTGCAATTCCTCCAACAGTACAACCTACGCAGCAGACTACAACACTTACACGCCAACAAATAAGACAAGTCAGTTCTTTACACCCGCCCCACTCACACATGTATATGTGCTAATATCCTACAGAGAGCAGAAACACTTCGTCTCCGTCTATCCCTCGCAAACTACAAAGTCCGCACAGGCCAAACAACCGTGCCCCTCTCCGAACTACAACAACGGCCTTTACCCCGCGAGTCACCACGCGTCGTCCGCGTACAAAGCCCCGAGTCCGCCAGCGTGTCCAACCAAGAGGAAGAGTCAGAGACAAGATCGCGAAGAGACTCGATAGATTCACAGCAGACGGAGATCATGGAGGAGGAAGACGAGGAGCAAAGTTGATGAGATATTGGGATGTATAAAAAAGGGAAAGATGATGGTGCTGGGGAGTTCTTGATGGCTTTCTTCTTACTTTTATGAGCGGGGCATGGCGGGCATGTGAAGCGAGATATGTACGATGGAAGGGCATTTGCTTGGAAAGCATTATTTAATTTGACGATCATGAGCGGCAATGAGACATAAGTGTGTTCTCATCTGGATAAGATTCATCAGAGATATCCTATGGCGTTATAGAGGAGTTACATTGCACGGACTGGGGTTGCAATGTCTGGATATGGTCTTTCACAAGGACAAATCCAAGCCCAGTTCCAATGATAAAGCGACATTGCTCATTCATCCAACAAGCTATATACAAGTGAGACTACGTCCAACCCATGGCTGTGATGTTGCCCGGTATTCATTCATCCATTCATTCATCCACGCCTCGCTTCTACACCCAACTCCAATTGACACCCAACGTCATAATGCTCCACTTCTAATGCTCAATCGATGAGGATCTTTGGCTCCAGGGATCCATAGTTCTCAAAGAATCCCTTGAACAGCTTGATACCGTAAGCGACATCGGCAGAACCTCCCGTCTCACGAATGCTGTGCATGCTGAGCTGTGGGTTGCCGAGGTCAAGAGTTCTCATGCCAAGGGCGGCAGCGAGACCGGGTCCGATGGTGCTACCGCAGGGCGAATCGTTGCGGACGACAAAGAGCTGAAGAGGAACGCCAGCTGTACGAGCACACTCCTGAAGGAGCACTATTCCTGGGGAGTTGGTAGCGTACCGCTGGTTGGCGTTGATCTTGATAACAGTTCCGCCGTTCATGGCTGGCTGATGCGAAGACTCGTATTTGCCAGCATAGTTGGGATGCACAGAGTGGGCCATATCAGCAGATACGAGGAAAGATCGTGACAGAGTCTGCTCGTATGCTGTAGCCTCCTCGTTATCGTGGTGGACAGCCTCATAGCTACCTTCACTGGCGGTGTCCTTTCCAGGAAGAACAGACAGACGGCGGATGACTGATGGCAACAGGTTGGAGTTGGCACCCTGTGCCGAAGTCGAGCCAATCTCTTCGTGGTCAAAGCATACAATCAGTCGGATGGTGCTATCTTCCTCGAGCGAGGACTCATCCTTGACGGACTCGATAAGACCCTCTACTGAGCAGTATGTCATGCCAAGGTTATCGAGACGAGGAGAAAAGATAAACTCGTCGCTAAGGCCACCAATGCATGACTTTTGAGTATCGTATAGAATCAGTTCAAAGTCTATGATCACAGAAACCTCAACTCCCGCCTCAGCTGCAATAACGTCAAGAACCTGAGGGTGGTGTCTCTCGGCCATGACCTTGAGAGGCTTGAACTCCTCATCCTCCTCATCCTCCTCATCGTCATCCTTCTTCTCTTTGGGCTCCCCATTCTTTGATCCCTTGTTCAGCTCAGCTGCAACAAGTCCTGCAATGGGGAAAAGCTCGGTCTCCTTGTTGGGGTCGAAGTTGGTCTGTCGGTGGAGGTGAATGGCGAGGGTTGGGATTCTGACCAAAGGCTTGTCAACCTTGACGAGCTTTGAAACAAAGTTGTCCCCCTCCTTGACCAGGACACGGCCGGCAATACTCAAGTCTCGATCGAACCACGAGGTCCAGATACCACCGCCATATGTCTCAACGCCAATCTGGAGATAACCGACGTTGCTCTTCTTGGATACGGGCTTAAGTCTAAGGCAGGGGGAGTCGGTATGAGCTCCAATGATGGCGACAGGGTTTCCAGGACGCCACTTCCGACCGATAGTGAAGGCTACAATAGTCGAAGCATTGCGGGTGAGATAGTATTTACCGCCAGGTCGGAGGGTGGAAGCCCACGAGTCGCGCTCACGGATAAGCTTGAAGCCAGCCTTTTCGAAGCGAGCCGAGGCAGACTGAACAGCATGATAAGCTGTAGTACGTTAGCAGGTGTTAAGATTATGGTGGAATTGAGGTGACGGACGGGTTGGCGACTCGTTGACGAACTCAATAAAGTCGAGAGCTTCTTGAGGAGGTGCCATGATGGAGGATGAAGTCGAGAATGAAGCTGGGAATAGACGCGGGGTAGTATCAATTGAGGTTCTGAAAGGCGATGCTCGACGTGAAGAGATGCGAAAGAGAGCGAGCATCTGTTGAAGAGATGGTGAAGGTGTCTAGAAAGCGGTGACTACCTAATTAAGGCAAAGTTAAATACTTGAGTAGAGAGATCAACGACGTCCTTTGGTGACTGGTCATGTGGTGTTTGCTTTGGTTGGTCGTCATCTGCATTCAATCCGCACCTGATGCCGTTAGTAGTGGGGCTTATCTTATCATCCATAGCATGAGCGAGCTTCCTGTTGCGGAACCAAGTGAATGAAGCACGAAGATATCACTCTCATTATCATGATACTCAAACTTGGTGTTCTCGTTAAGAGTGTATAAGAAAATGTGCAAGTCTGCATAGCCTGATAGGCAACTGTAGCCCACCATCATTGGCCAATCTCAAATGCAGGCTGCGCAGTGTGTCCAACATGTACCAATACCATTCGCTATTCTATCCTGGCTCGTGGCATCCAAGCCAATTGGTTGACATTATTCACCAAAAGTTGCACTTTCAAACAACCAATCAAGATATATCATCGAGAAGAAATGACAAGTAGAGCATCCCTTATTCATTTCATGTGTTGCGGACTAATGGAAAACGAAAGATTGTTCAAAGTATTTCTATTCCAATTTCCTAATCGTATGGCATATACCATCCATCTATCCCATCCTGAAATCGTTCAATAACTCATCTAAAGCTCGATGGCAAGTCTTCATATCACCAGAGCTACAAGGTAACCGGTATTCCATTTCTATCAAGCCCAAAAACAAACAAGAGGGAATCAAAATCAAAAGTGATAACCACATCGCTATCCGCTGAACAAAAGAAAACATCTTCGACAGTCAAAGATCAGAAGCCCCAATTTTTTTTGAGAGTACGAGTAACTGATAGCTTAGTTGTTGCTTTCAGAGCCAGAAACAACACCCTTCTCAACCTGAGAGACAGACGTGGTGACTTGGGACTTGTCGAAGACAAGACCAGGGTGACCAAAGCAGAGGGCAACAGCAGCAAGAACGATGACAATACCCTCGAGGATGATGAAAGGGATCTCGTGCTTGATCAGGTCACCATCATAACCCTCACGGAGCTCAGCAACACGATAGATGCACCGAGTGAGGACAAGGATGATGGCAGTAGAGAGACCAGCAAAGAAGGCAGTCTCGCGCCAGCCGAAGGCCTTGACATGGCCAGATCGCCAGTATCGAATCATGTAATCAGAGAAGGCAGCGATGAAGACGACGAGGACGACGACCTGGAGGACAAGACCGGCCATCGAGACGTCAACACCAACATTGCTATCAGACTCGGTAGACATGGCACCACCGGCAGCCTGGAGGATGAGGCAGACGATGTCAAAGGGGATGAAGATCCAGTAAAACAATGCGGGCTTAAAGCGAGAGAGATCGGGGCCGAAGAAGTTGATTGTCTTGGAGAGGGTGACATAGATGGAAGCGGTATAGAAGACGGGAGCGATCGTGAGGCAGACTAAGACAAAATGTTAGATTGTGGTTGTAAAGTTGGATGAGAAGCATTGAGACTTACCAATTTGGATCATGAAAGCGTTGAAGGAGAAGGGGTTGTACCACATCATGATACGGCCGACATAACCAACAATCTCAGAGACGCAGCCAAGAAGCATACCAGTCATGAAACCCCAACTCTTCCACCGGAAACCAAGATATGCGTGGACGAGACCAATGAGACTGAAGAGAACGACGAAGACGATGTTGGCAGCAAGAGATGGTCGGTAGCTGTAGATACTCCACTCAACGGGGCAAGTGTCCAAGTTACAGGGCGAGTCGGAGCCGAAGGCATCTTCGGGCCTGATGGTGTAATTGTAAGGCATGCTGGTTGATGTGTATTGCCTTGTAAGTCGATATAAGCGTGTAAGTCGGGATAGTAAAGGAGAAGTGAGTGATGTATTTGTATTTATTCTCGACCGGATAAAGGTAAGCTTATGTGTTGCTAAGCTTTGCGGAAGACAGTAGGTAAGATTGTAGGATTGCAGGAATGTAGATGCTGATGTGTGAATGATGGTGAGAAATGAATGTTGTTGGAGGGGGAGGATGGGCCATTGATATAGACATGATGAGAGCTGCAGATTTGATGTGATGTGATGTGATGTGATGTGTAAGAATGGCTATGACAGCGATGATGTCGGACTCGGATCCTCAAACTGCAGACACGGAATAGCAAAATGAATGAATGCATGAATGAATGCAGTGCATTTGCTAGGTAGTCTGGCACTAAATAAAACACAAGGAGGCTCATCTGCTAAGCATGCCAAGAGCGGTAGGCTTTGCTGTCGCTCTCGCTCTTTTTAGCGCCAAGGGCAAGGCAACTCGATGCGAATGTCGATCATTGAGACCAATAAGACGAAGGGGTCATGGACATCAGCCTCGAAAACGGGGCAGTGTCAGCATTTAACAAAGCCGCATGTAGATCCACGCTCTGGATGGTATTGCCTGTAAGAAGATATGGTTAATTGACCCGGCTTACACCCAGCATCAGCTCAGCACTGGAGATTCACTCCCTCTCCTGCTTCTGCTGACATGTGTGCCTTATGTACGAAACCTCACGTTGCATATTCAGCTCTCTACAAGCTCTGCATTGTAATTTACAGCATACTAACTTAGTCCTTGAAACAGCACCTCCTCGTCCCTGCAAGATATTTATCTGCTGGAGTGCAGTGCAGGTTGAAACAGCTATCTAACCGCCAGCCCATCCATAATCCATAATCCATAGTCCATAATCCACCAAACTATTATCTTACCATCCACTCCAGCATTTTAAACCTCGCTGACTTCAACATGTGTACGCGTAATCATTCGTACTTCAGCCCAATCTTCTCACGGCAATACATACAATCACAAACCTTTATCGTAAGATGTCCTCTCTCCGCATTCTTACGTGGTGCGGGCCACGCGGTTTGAACTGGTCAGATTCTTGAAGCCAAGCTTAAGAATCTGACAATGCTAGCGAGGCTTGGTTTATTGGTAGGGCAACTGTACTCCGTCCGTACGGAGTAGGGTGCATGTCACTTGGTCCGACTCCGTGTCCGTACCAGTGGCTAAGATTGCAGTCTGGCCGTTTTACAGCTCCGATCCGAGTGCGAACAGAGCCTCATACTTACGTTTTCAGCGTTCCTTACCTAATCATACTCTTCAAGGGAACGTTCTCATTTCTTGTCCCTGCAGTCAACACTCTGGGAGCCTTGCTACTCCCCAGTTCACAGAAAACAGACTTCTGCAACGACAAACTGTCGAATTCCACCACAATTAAAGACATCTCTGCTACCAGTGCCCACAGTCGTGCCAAGAGTCTGTTGGTCATATTTAATGTATACAGAGTCCACCTACTCGATGGCACCATGGCGGAGTTGAACAACGGCGAAGCAGTCTTTGCAACTTCAATCTCCAACTTACTAGCTTTACAACCATTAATAATTAGCTAATTTAGTAAGAAAAGACTGTAACTGATGGTGATTCGACATCTAAGCTTTACAGCCTGGGCACCACTACGACCGTCGATCAAATACTCCAACAGCCATCGAGTCTCTCCAACTACAGGTCACGCTACCGTTTCTCCTAACGAGGCATTATAGGGGAACATTACCCCAGAACTAATGCAAGATAAATAGAAACACAAGAAGTCTATGTAATATCTCCAGCTCTATTGGCCGTGGCTGATACTCGGCCCGATCTCGCACAACGTTCTCGTAACTTAAGCCTTGTCCCACCAAGATGTCCTCTAACCTTCAAATACCACACCGAAGTCTATTGGATGTCGCCAATCTCAGGATAGAAACGAATCTCGCAGCCTGCAGCACTCAAACCTGAGGAGGATGTATCTCCATGCAGGATAAATGTAACAAGTCAAGCAAAAGACGCCGTCTTAAGCCCCTTATGCTAACATAGCTGGGATAAGGAGACACAGCATAGACCCAGTTAGAATAATTTCCAAGAGCACACTTGGCAACGCGGCTCTCACCGAGATCTGTAATCGTGGCGATGCGGACCTCGCTCATCGTGAAATCCTCTCGGCCCTATAGCTTGGGCTTTTGATGGAAACTGAGTTTTCGGCTTTGATCTTCGGCCGGTATGTAGAGAGTCTCTTCTTCAACTTCACAATCTCTCATAGAAACGCTTTTCCTCTTCCCAATGGGGAGTCTTCAGTTGGCTTCAATATTGACACCCGACGATGATGGGGGTTCAACGTTTATGCAAAGCATTAAATATAGCCAACAATGCAATTATTCATGTCGCTATGCCAAGGTCTTGGCTGAACCCCAGCAGATCTTGAGATGCCTATTCGGGAATCTCGCACCAACCTAATGATGGATGGGTGCACCCCTGCCAAGTAGCATCAAGTGCCGGAGAAAACATGATTGGCCATTGGCATCTAGTTAAGCTTAAATTTAGATGAGAACAAAGTCAATTTTATACATGCAACCACAAAACTCAATTGTAGCCTATCTACGTACTATATCTACGAATCTATGAGGTAACTCAGAGGACAAGTCTACTGCGGGGGAAACCTGCCTATTGCCAGGACAGTAAGTTCCACAAGTCACATTCTGCAATGGAACCAGAGTTTGATAAGTGAGATTTCATCTGTGCACTGCTCACTTGACTATATTAGAGTTTCATACGCATATAGGATATCTTATGATTTATACTATCAAGTTAAGAAAAAGTAAAAGAGGACTATCTAGAGTATAAAGAGAGCCAGCCATGCTTAGGGAGTGGTCGTTGAGTTAGGAGGGTTAGAATTATCGGCGCAACTCCAAGGGCCACCAGATCCATTTGTAGTGGCAGAAATAAGGCCGTCAATAGAGCCAAATATACCGCCAATCATGAGAAAGGTGCCAATAATGATGATGAATATGCTCCAGGCCATCTTTCCTTTCCACCTGAGGCTACGGTTCCTGTATCTCCAGTTGTCGTATAGCCACATAAATCCGAAGGGCTGGAAGCAAAGGAAGACACCGAAAGATGCACCAATCAATGACACAAGAGGATCAAACACGGGAATAGCGCTGGCTATGATGTAGGCGAGAATAGTTATGCCGCCAATGCAGCCCAGCCAGGTACCCCAGTGAATGAAACTGTTGCGGTGGAGGTGATCAGAGTTGCGGAGGACACGAAGGAATATGTATTTTGCTGATAACTATGGCTGTTGTTAATGATAGAACGACGAGATGCTGGGTTTTTTTTGGGGGGGGGAAGACTTACATGGGTGACAATCATGGCACTGACTAAAAGGCCTGGCAGAGCAAATCCGAAGCCCACCTTCTTCATGGTATCCCCTGCAGAACCCAGAGCAGGAGATGCAACCTCGGAGCCGACGAAGCAGTACATAACAAAACCAATCACAACGTAGACAGCAGTCATAATACTCTGCGACCAGATAAGCGCTGATTTGTAATGCTCCGGCTCTCGCATCTCGGCGATGATGGGAAAGTAGGCGGGCACGCCGGCGTAGGCGAAGATGTGGCTAGAGACTGCTGCCATGGCATCGGCAAATGGAGGGTTGTTGGTAAGCCTGAAAGTCATGGAGTTTCCATGAGTAACCGCAGGATTTTCCCTCCTCTCGACTCCAACAGCGATGGTGACAGAGAAGATGGCGATCATGATGCCGGCAACACCAACCCATGCAATCCATCCCATCTTTCCCAGGGTTCGGATACTGGATAGGAGACCCGTGCTGACAGCGGCGACAATGACAAAAGCCCAGGTGCAAAGGGCGTGGTCTGATATAGCATTGAGCGAAACCGAGATACCCAGCATGGCTGATGCAGAGATGAAGACCCAGTCTGTATAATATTAGCCCGTAGTAGCCTTAGTATCTATGGGGGAGAGAAATGTTTACTCAGCATTAAGATCGCAGCAAAGATTTCGCGACCAACCCTGCCCAACATGACTTTTCCAGCATCATCTATGGCATACACTTCTCGGTGGCGGAGCTTGAAAGTACCAACAATGTAACCCGACCAAGATGTCATGCCACCGATGGCCACGAGGCAAAAGATGCCGGGGAGGAGTCCGAGGGTATGGAACGTTTTGGGAATAGTGAGGACACCGAGACCGACTTGGGTTTTTGTCATGAGGACGATGGTACCTATCCACGAAAGCTAGGTATACATACATTAGCGCCACAAATCATGGTAGAGAGGGAGAGCTACATACACCGCGGTAGTTGGGGCCTTGTTCGCCTTCGCCAACGTGGCCAAAGACCTCATCCTCGATAGCTTCCGAGACGTAGGTATTCCTCCTGGAGGACCAGTTCGAGTTGCTCGCAGCAAGAGTGGTTTTCTTCTCGTTTGTAGAGTTGGAATTATTTGCTTCTTCGACGACAGCGATTTCATCTGAAGACATTTTGAAGTCGTAAGTGTATACTTGATAGGGTATACGGATGGATAAGAGTGTCTGCGAAAGGAACGTGTCGGAGCAGATGAATATTGAACAAAGATAGAACAATGGAATCAAATCAAGGCCGAGGGAAGTTGTATCCTTAAATGCCTGTTGATAAGATATATATGTGTGTGTGTGGCTTCTGGCTGCTCTTTATCCTTTGCGAATTGACTTTGTGGCAGGTCATACCTTAACTGTGGCATTCGTCAACCACGCTCGGAGGGCATTGAATACATCGTGACTTGGCCCACAGTAAATGCCAAAGTTAAGGTAGATCTCACGATGACGAGATGGACGTCGTTGATGCACTCGCATGATCTAATGCTCCCTATTCGACACTCTTCACTACTACCACCTAAGGTATCTAGAGCAGGACCGAGGCTGCGCACAGAGTGGTTCCTTCTTGCTTCCATACACTCTAATCCTTTACACGAATCAAGACTAAGATAGGTGAAGACTTATGAAATATTCCCGTATCATTAGAATGGCTGAACTTGATGACATCGTATCACAAGATGAGAATATTACAAGCTGTTCTAAACATACCCATGCCCTTATCGCCAACTCTATCTCCAGATTCTTCTCAATCTCGTGCTCGAGTTCCCCGCTTATGGGTTCACAAATGCAATTTCTAATAAAGCCTAGCTTAGAACTAAACTAATAAGGGCTTTCAACATACTCGTCAAGCTCATTCTGAAAAGTGCGTGCTTGAATGGCTTAGAACTTCTCTCACTTGAAGTTGTGATATCTGCGGTACGTACTTTTGTTGTGGCGTTGAGTTTCCCCAACTTCTCCAAGAAATCAAAGACATCCATCCATCCATTCTTATTGTGCGGGGAATTGGTAAACTGTGCTAAGGTAATTCGGAGACATCCGTCTTATCTGATCTGATGACTTAGAACAAAGAAGCTAAACTAAGGTCAGGCACTCACGTAGTTGGTATATGAGGGCTGACACTTATAAGTGTTGATTGTTGCGAAAGGCAGATATTCAGAAATACAGAGCAGTTTGGTGTTTTTTTCATCTTACACAAATACAGCATACATCAGACAAGTATTACATGAGATGATCAAGATGGGGACGGGCGAGTGTTCGCCCTGAGCTGTCACAACACTCTGACAGGCCATCCATAATACGGTCGTACTTGTTGGTATATCCGAATTGTTTATTTCCTTCTGTACAATCTCGTTTTTGTTTTGGCCGCCTACCTAGGTACCTAGATTCTCGAGATTCTCGCCCAATTGTTGTTTATGTCCTTCATCCTCAAGTAACAACCTAGCACTACGGCCAGGCAACTACCACGAACACTCTGTTAACCATGAGATAGGAGAAAGTGTTGGTTTATTTTAGATTCCTCGGAGCTCAGTAATTCCTTCTGATAGTTTAACCCTTCGAATTCATCAATTGGCACCTCCAACATAACATGGATTGCGATGCTTATCTACATTGTCATACATTTGCCTTCGAAAGACACTTGGCTTGGGAAACGAGGACTACCTAGTTCACTCCGGCTCGATAAAACAACCATTGATATAGGTACAAGTAACAATAGCTTGCATAAGTACATATTTTTATTATAATACCTAACGGAGCTCGACAGATACCCCAGAGTTGAGAATACAGGGTAGGTACCTGTTCTTGACTTCTCATGGTGTTATAGGAAACACTTCCCGTACTGATACGCTAGATAAGGTACTTACCTACCTACTTAGCTTTGCGATTTTATCTGAGTGGCACGTAGTATAATACAGCTTTCAGAAAACGTGAATACTACAGAGTAACACATACTGCTTCACTGCCTTGCTAGTATGCTCACTGAACCAACTCTCTAAACAGGTCTGTGAGAATCGAGCCCAGCTACATGTTCATTCACTCCTTTGCTCATCTACTCAGTCCAATCCCAGCTCCGAGTCAGCAGACACCAGAATAGACTCATCTTATAGCAAATGAAATGAACTTGCCTTCGAGAATCAATGTCAAGCAAACCATCTGACCCAAATCACATGTTACGCAAAATCTAGACCGAGCGATCTTCCTGTTCGATCGAGATGCATTGAAGACGAGTTCCCTGAAGCGACATTGGGCAATTTGCGTGTTCCCATTTGGATAATCGACGCCGGTGCTTCAGATCCCAAGTGGTCAAGGTTGGGAAATTAGATGGGTGGAGCATGTGCATGTGCATTGGCGAACCGAACCCTTCACCCCGGATTTGCCAGGGTCGAAAATCGGGTGGCTTGATAATACTCCTTGGCGTCAACTATTGTCTGCCCCATTAGCAACGACATTCATACACATACTGACGATTCATATGAGTTGTGAGCAACTTGAATCACATAGTTCTCCAAGACTCCGATATAGAGGGATATCATGTCGGAATTAAGCAATAGCAAATAAGGTCCAATCGCATATCCCAGACTGCAGATCAGATATATATATAAGTACATAGAAGTAAGCCAAAAAAGCAATGTATTCAAAAGTCTACTCGAGTACTATACATTCCAGCAAGACCATTAAACACAAAAGAGTTCATAAGTTGCCATAGCCTGCAGGCTTCAACAGATGCTAAGAGAAAGGGGAATAATTTTAGACCAGGATGAAAGCAGCGAGACCAGCAACGGCAGCGAACAAAGCAGAGCCGGCGAAGGTAGCAGCGCCAGCAGTAACAGCAGGAGGAGTAGGAACGCTTAAGGAAAGTCAGTAATTTATTCAGAAGTCAGGATATTTGAGAATACTCACGTCTGGTTACCTCCGCCAATGGGGGTGGTGGCAGGAGGAACGGCAGGTCCAGTAGGGGACTCAGGCTGGCCGGGGTTGCTAGGGTTGCCGGGAGCGGTGCCAGTAGCGCAAGGAACCTGGATGGTAGAGTACTCAACGCTGGTGAGGACAGTGGTGTACTCCTTAGTGATGGCAGTCACAGACTGAGAGGGAACGCACTGCTCAGGGTTGCCGGGGACGGGAACAGGAGTGGGAGGAACAACGGGCTTCTCACCACTCTGGGTAGCGGGAGGGTTGGGGTAGACAGGAGGGTGAGGGACAGTGCCGTTACCGGGGTTCTGAGGCTGTCCGGGGACAACGGGCTTGCTAGGCTGAGCAGGCTTGGTCTCGGCAGGAGGAGCGGGAGGCTGCTCAGAGCCGGGCTGAGTCTCAACGGGCTTGGTCTCAGCGGGAGGGGTAGGAGGCTGCTCGTAGCCGGGCTGAGTCTCGACGGGCTTGGTCTCAGTGGGAGGAGCGGGAGCGGAAGGCTGCTCATAACCGGGCTGGCTGGGCTTCTCAGGCTTGGCGGGCTTTCCAGGCTTCTCGCTGCCACCAGTAGGCTCAACAGGGCAGATGGTGGTAGAGACAGCAATGGTCTCGGTGACAACGACGGGAGTACCAGATCGGGCGGGGCAGTTAGTAACCTCGGGAGCGCAAGAGGTGATAGTCCTGATATTGGTAGAGTAGATGGTAGAGGTGGTCAAGGGAGCCTCAGTGGTCTCGGGAACCTCAGGGACCTCCTCAGTGGTCTCGCTGCCCTGCTCGGCAGAGGTGACCTGGGGAGGAACAGGATAAACGGTGTTGCTGGTGACAGTAGATCGAGCAGGGCAGTTGGTGACCTCAGGACCGCAAGAGGTGATGGTAACTCGCTTGGTCTCGTAGACCTTGGAGACCTCGGTGGCCATGGCACCAGAGGCCAGAAGAGCAGCGGCGGCAGTAGAGTAACGCATCTTGAAGAATTGGTTGAAAGTTGGTAATGAAAGGCTGAAGCTATAAGCTCAAAAATATGTTGATATATCGAAAGTGGTGAAAGAATGGACGACCGAGGTCAAAAGTTTCTGAAACTGGCAGCTTAGAAATGGCTTGTTGGGCTGAAGAAGAAAGAGAAGAAAAGTCGAGTTTGAGGCCGCAGGATGGTCGCATATTAATACCGATGTCCATCCACACAAAGAGCATCAACTCCTAGACTATACATACGGAGATTACGTACCAGATCATCCAGGATGTCAACCATTCTGAGTCCAAGGGGGTTCCAGTAAAGGCAACAAACATGGGATGAAGTGTGCGGCCCTAGCAGATGGCCCATCAAAGCTGGGGGAGGCCATGTCGCTGCCCCGGTCTTTCAAAGTCGGTCGACCACCCATGGACGCTTCTGAGGTCCGTGGATCTGAGACCCATATCATCCTTGAAAGATGGCTGTTGGATCACCATTGAATCTGGGTCACGGACAGTGGTCCATGACTAGGAGCACGGTAGATGTCACCAACGCATTTTCGTACTGTAGTCTCGGACCGCCGAGTTCAGCCTTCAAAACAAGAGCGTGGTGAGGCTTTCTCTGAGCTCTCAAGAGAATCGCTTCCGAGAAGTAAAGATGCTCCAAGATCAGACCGTTTGGGGAAGATCGTATGGTTCCTGGGATCAACGCCGAAATATCAGTGGCCAACTGGTGGTCGGAAACAAGGTGTGGACCAGTCGAACGCCGTCCTTTCACCCTCTCTTCATCTCGGTCGTCTAAAGTGGATTCCGCCACACCCATCGATCGACAGGCATGTTTTGACTTCTGAGTGGCTGTTTGAAAGAGGGGGGGTACTTCTGCGGCGCCAAGTCTAGCGAACAGTTTGTCGAGGTTTTGATACAGGTTGTATCTATAAGCTTGTTAATCTGTTGCATGACAGCTTGATGAGGCTCTACAACGCATGAATAATCGGAATGGTTGTCGAAGCAATATCCAACGCTGTGTTTCTCGAGTGTCCTTCCACTGTGTCTAGTCGGCCTCACCTTGAACGCGGCATATGAGGATCGATGCTTGGTGCATGTTGATCAGGGATAGTTGAGGAAAGGCGAAACCAGGGTGTATCCTATTCCCTGGATTAGAGGTAAGGTAACTGGCCCCAGCGGAAGTTGGTGCTGCGTTAATACCTTACCTAATGCGGTAGGTACTGTAGCCTCTAGCCTCCCTGGCCGGCCTGCTGTTTGGAGGCCGACCGCTAAGATACAAGGACTTGTGCAAATGTGTAACCCTTTTATGTAGGGGCTTAGAAGCCTTTGCCCGCCCTTACCTCACTGAAAGGGTTTGTATAAACGTTGGGCCAGGGATTGTCGATTGTCTTCCAGGCCCTTGATAGAAGGCCAATACATGTCTTGTTTCGCCTTATGTGCAACCTGGTATGCGGCATATAGATGTTTTTAATATTATCTTGAAGCTTATTTCTTGCATTCTATAGCTGCAACGTTCTCTGAAGTGTCTTGGCCAGGTTGGCTCTACATCAAAAGATGGAACATGATGTCTCAAAGCACAAGTTGTAATAACCAATGAATTCTAGAAATTCATCTTGGATCAGCACTGCCATTGTGACTTTATCCAGGGCTTGCATGATTCATTTGATTGGCTTCATCTTCCTTGCACAAAATCTGATACAACACTAAACGCTGCGTGGGACAGGGTTCACAGCGCCACTCCTCTAATGCAGGAACCCACAGAGTACCTATGTACTGTAACCACCCTCTTAATTCCGCCCCAGAAATGGATGTCATGAGCATCTCATCTCTTGTAGAAACTTGGCATTGATTAGACTATTGCGTACTTCAGATTAAGCTGAGGCTATCGGAAGGCTATGTTGAACAAGCAATCCCCAAGATAGAAGCACCAGCTGACGTTCATCACGAGATCCGTGAGCTAGACTTATCAACTATGTGGATGTGAAGGAGGGCCGAAAGTGCAACATCACAATATAACCAGACATATCTCGGTTACTTCCCTTGGATCGATTTGGAGAGATTAATGCTACGTAGTTGTTGTAAATGCGAAAATGTGAGACAAAAAGAAGATTGAGAAGAGTATGTAGTTGTGTCGGTGAAGGCCTTTGATCTCAGCTTCTCAAGACGTGATTTTGGAGGCGGTGACGGTGATCTCACATTGTAACATTGCATTGCATCACAAACTATAAAGAGGCCTCAAAGCTCAAGAAGCATGGATGGATGATGTCGCTATGGTCATTTAACTCACAAGCGCAAATTCAATCTCGTCCAATCTTGGGGCCTTGGATGAATACTTATTCCCGCGATGCTCATGCCTTGTCACATCATCAGCAGCTAGCTAAAATTATGCTCCAAAAGTCTCTAGACAGATACACAGTATATACCTTAAAACCCCGCATTTCTATTATTTTTAAAATAAGATAATAAATTAAATAAGATAGCTACTTCAAAAGGGACTTTTTTATTATTTTATTTAGCTATTAATA